>CM022398.1:18012792-18100792 GCA_011833715.1 Carcinoscorpius rotundicauda | reverse complement strand
AGTTGACTTGTTTCATGTTAGTGTTATTTGTAACGTGGACCTAACACAGTTTAACAACAAAGTGAAATTTATTTGTTTAGAAAGCGTACGTGAAATTCCAAGATAATTAATAAGAGTAGCGCAAAGGAATTAGTTCAAGTTCGTTTGTTTTTCAATTTCGCCCATAGCAACACGAGGGCTACCTGCACTAATCATTCCTAATTTACCAGCGTAAGACTAGAGGGAAGGCAGCTAGTTATCACCGCCAATACTTGGACTATTCTTTCACCAACGAACAGTGAGATTGACCGTAGCTTTGTAACGTCCTCACGGTTGAAAGGGCGAGAAAGTTTGGTATGAGGGGGATTCTAATCCGCGGCCCTCAAATAACGAGGAGAGCGTCTTAGCCACCTGGGCATGCCAGGCCATTAGCTTGTGTACTGACGCAGTGTTAAATAAAAAAAAATAGTTGAAGAAAATAATAATAATGTTAAGAAGGTAATGACACTGGTGTGCATGACAGATAATAAAGAGTTATACTGTACGTCAGGTTTATAAAATGTTACAATAAATGAGCCAGAGACGGTTATATTAAATATAATCCAAACTCAACCTAAACAAAATTTATTGTTTTGTTCACTGCATGATAAATTGTCGAATGTGAGAATACAAAACAGGTTAAACATGAAGATATCAGAAACCTCTTGTTTGTTTGTTTGACATTCTTCCAATAAGTTAGCTCACAGTGATAAGCGGTAGAAATAGGATAAGATTTATTATCCTATAATAACAAGCAAACGTAAGTTAGTAAGGTACATAGCACGTGGCAAAACTTTTAACTA
The DNA here is from genome assembly GCA_011833715.1 of Carcinoscorpius rotundicauda. Lineage (NCBI taxonomy): Eukaryota > Metazoa > Arthropoda > Merostomata > Xiphosura > Limulidae > Carcinoscorpius > Carcinoscorpius rotundicauda. Next base: position 18,099,971 of record CM022398.1, on the reverse strand, counting down.
ATCATCGCACGAGTACAAAACCTGAAACGTCATAGGTTGAATGTATCTGCTTATGAGTTGGCCCTCTCTTGTTGCGATATCAACACGACCAAACACCAACCCGAACAGGCCCGCGTATGTACAAACCCTTATACATATAAAAAGCGAGTTAATTCAGCTTATGACGTTATAAGTTCTGTATTCGTACTGTTATTGGTTAGAGAATTAACCATGTTCCATGTATTTTACCAAGTTAAATTTGATTCGTACAAACACGACCTTAAACTAATAAAGAAGAAATACCACTTACATATTCTCAAATTAACTGATTTTTACGATTGCCATAAAAACTAATCCAAGTGTTAGGGATTTTTTTTCCCCATAAAATAAAAGTAATGGATATTTTGAAAAACATAACAACAACTAAGGTTTGTGCAAAGAAATTGTTAAAGAAAAAAGTAACTGGTGATAAAAACAAGACCAAGAACAACGCTAGTATGTTTCTCATGTTATACTATATAAAAGCTATCTGTTGGGCTTAATGTAATATTCTTTGTCCTGACTTTTGAAATAATGTTGTAGAAATAACAAATAATGTACATAAATTATAACGACAGTGAAGCTAAATCAAAAGTTACAACAGAATGATAATATTCTGGGAACTTCATCCTGATTTTGTAAATTTTTGATTTAGCATGTGTTGTTTTTTTTTGTATAATTTGAACTAATATTTTTAATTTTATTTTATTTACTTTATTTTGTGTTTAACCATCACAGGACGAGTTAACTCTTTGTTGATGGTTTTATTTTGTTATTTGATTTTTTGTGTTTAATTTATTGCTTAATAAACTTATTTATTATAATATTTGGACCTGTTTAAGGCCTAACTTACCAGCTTTTATCTAACACTTACCTAAATATTCTTTAAAGTTTTGTGAGATAAGGGTGTAGAATGTCTTAGCCAGCGAAGCATGACATTTATAATCATACGCATGTAATATCACATCGCATCAAAAATGTCATATCTGAACTACTGTCATGCAGGCTTCCTACAGGAAATTCGTAATAGATCAACGACGTATTTTGTAAAATTGTTTAGGCTTAACTAGCAGCCGCTCAATTACTTATTAGGGTTAAGAATAAGCCAGGTATTACAATACATTATTCATTTTATCGAAGCTAACTTTGTGAGAATAACCCATTGATAAGAATTAATTATCTACTGCAGTGACTTCGAAGTGTTTGCAGATAGGATAACTTTAAAATAATGTTCGTATTAATTTTTCATTTTTTTCTTTCTGGAAACAACACAAAATATTCTTAAACATCAACCAAATATCTGGGTAATTTTACAATGTGATTATTTCACGTAGTAGTTTTGAGAATGATCTAGTTTAGTCATAGGCTAAAAACGATATAAAAGCTATTGGTTTGGATGCTTTGTTGTTGTTGTTTTTTGGAATTAAGCACAAAGCTACACAATGGACTATCTGTGCTCTGCCCACCACGGGTATCGAAACCCGGATTTTAGCGTGTAAGTCCGCAGACATACCGCTGAGCCACTGTATTGGTTTGGAAGCCATGTGAAATATTACTAAAAAGTGAAAAAAAATTGCTGCATATTTTAAGCCTAATTGGCAATGGATTTTCCTATAGCCTAGGCCAACTTACCTGTAGAAGACTGAACTATTTTGCCATTTTAATCAGTGAGGCTTCGACTCATACTGGGTGACCCTAAACAGTCCAAAATAAATCATGTAAGGAAACAAACACAAGGAATTGTATAGGTTGTAGTTTATAGAAGGGAAGCACGAGACACGGTGATAAGAATAGCCTGAGACTTGTCTGGCATTTAGCTTCTATCAGGTTTTCACACAGTAAATAGTATAGCGTACCACAGTATATGTTTGTCACGATTTAGAAGAGACAGTTTAGTTTGAATATGTTAGGGGAAGAGGTATCTTTTTGATGGCCTTGATGTGTCAAGTAAACTTGTTTTCTTTCTTGTATTCGTTCTTACATTGACAGTTTCTGCTAAACAAAGTTACTCTTTATTTCGATACGTTTCCAAAACGCATAAACAACAAAAATGAATGAATATATTTTGCATGAAACTGGCTCGAAAATACGAATCAATCTATTGTGATTTATTGTGTGTTAATAAATGTAACACTCTGTTATCCAGAACTTTCCTAATTATGGCGTTAATTTTTCTGTGTTCGAATAGGCTGGTTTTATATCAGAATCTTTTTATATATATACTTTTTTTACTTTATGTTCCGTTTAGGTCTATTTTTATGAAATGTAATACCAATGACCCTAGAAGTATACTGTGCTTTAATCTGTATGGAAACGTACACAAAACTATATGTATAAAATATACATGTGACGAGACTGTATAAAATACACATGCCATGCACAACCATTTTTTTTACTCTTGTTTTAGCAGATTTTAGTCCAAGGTTCGATTCTCCGTGGTGGAAACAGCTCAATTAATCATCTGCATAGCCTTGTGCTACAACAAGCAAACTCGCAGTTGTCCAAAACGTGTATCTTTAGTGTCACCATACGATATCACAACAGGACAAAATGTCACATCTACATGTTCTTGCAAGGTTAATGACATCCTAACCAATCACTGACTGTAACGACAGAAACAGACAGCGTAGCACAAACAATGGCTTCAAAAGTCACAGTAAGAGCGGAACTTAGAAATACTATAGGTGTGCGTGACTTTTGCGTCACCCTGTATGCGCACTAATATCTACGGTCAGTTTGTTTTTTTTTAATTGGGATTACTTGTTACGAAATGTATTTTTGGAATACAGTATTTGCTAAAAATGCCATTTCCATATTTATATTGTCAGTTGTGGGCTGTATACATTTTTATCTAAAAGTAAATTCACTATGAAAATTTAATGCATTGTGTTGCAAAAACAGAATAAATATAATACACGATAAATAATTCCACTTAGGACATACACAAATCCCTAAGCCTTCTCCCAGTGTATTGAATGGCACAAAAAGTATAAATCGATTTAAGGAAATCTACGTCTAGTATTTATTTATGGGAAATATTACCCGTCGCGATCCCTAAATTTGAACTACCGACCTGAGGGGAGACTGTCACCATTCATGTTAAGTAATTGGAAAGGTTGATATGGGTATTAACATTTTTACAACTAAAGCAGAGTACAATGTTTTGAGCGGTATGTACCAACCGCAACCTAAGAAAATCCACCGGAATTAATTGACTCGTGTTTTCTCAGATGGGCCATAATGTGCGTCATTTCAACTCTTATGCCACTCTATGCCTCACACAATTTCCTGTGAATTTTATTGAAAGCTTATAAAGACATTTATCGTTTGTTTTGTTTTTGTCAAATTGCAAATGTTTTATTTTTCACTTTAGCCAAAAATATAGATATTAATTAACTTTTGAACGAGTTGTTAACGTTGTAACTGAAACTCTGGTGAGGCGACATTAATAAAAAAAAAATAACGTTGATGACACTCGAAAACAAACAAAACCGTACACACACACACACACACACACACACGTGAATTTCACTTACACAAGCGCATAAGATGAAAGAGAACACGAGGCACTTTCAGGCTGATTGGTTGATATCAGAAAACACTTTACTATGTTTATGGTCTATGTAGAGATAAAGTACTGTTTATCCTTGAGAAACGTTACAAACTAGCCCTACAAACACCAAAAATATGGTGTTAACCACATGCACAAGCTTTTAAACGAATATAAATATAGTTAGAAATGTATAATACGTATAAGATTGTACGTACCATAATCGTAAAATTCAGACTGTTATAATCTCATACGTACAAAAAAGAACATTAGTTTTACTATTCTAATAATATTAATTAACAGATTTTGTCTGACAGTTTTATTGGTGAACTTCCCCCATGCCATCTTCAGTTTTTGACAGAGAGCATCCAAAGTATTTTATCTCATGGCAAAAATATTGGTATTATAGTCCCTGTGAGTTGGGGAAAATAAGGTAAGTTATTGAGACAAAACAGAAGATTCGTCGGCGAACTAGACTCCAGACAGAAAATACAAATTCTGTGGAATGTCTTTAAAGGAATGTTTTCATCCGCCTCTCAAACATTTAAATAATCTATTTACATTTAAACTCTGTAACACAAGTAGTAACAAACATCACTTTTTTCATATTATAAATAGGCAAATTATTATTTGTCTATTACTCGCATTACTTACGTAATTCTAATCTTGACGGTGAGAAAATATGGTCCAGTGTTATAACAGAATTACAGCATCTAAGATCTTAATTGTTAATTAGATGATACCCCATCTCTCCCCAGTGGTTTTAATTTCAACAGCCCCAATCTAGAACATATTTAGCTAAATAATAATTTGATTTGTACTGCTCCTAAACGACGACTTGTTTATGATCCTTAACCCCCAGTGGGGTAGGTATAACTCTACAAACTTACAACCATAAAATCCAGGGTTAGATTCCTAGCAGTGAACATAGTCAATAGCCAAATGTGACCTTTTTTCTCGAACACACACACACACACATTTCTCATGGTCCTTAAATTTTAGTTTCAAAAACAGTGGTTATGGTCCTTACGTTTTATCATCAAAAGCAATGTTTTTTTATTTCACTATCAAAAGAAATGTTTATTGCTTTTTAAATTCAACACAAAAAGTCCCATGCTGATACAGCGCGAAGTCTACAAATTCACAACACTAAAATAAAAGGTTCGATTCCCCTCGGTGGACACAGCAGATAGCCTGACGTGGCTTTGTTATAATAAAAACATAGATATTAAGATAATCAACACAAAAATCGAGAATGAAGAAATGAAAGAACAAAAGATATTTTAAAGCAAATGCGTAAATTTAGTTGTTTTTACACGAGAACTATCAGCCCTAGCCATCCGTAATTTTGTAGTGCAAGACTAGAGGTAAGGTAGCTAGTCATCACCACCAACTGCCAACTTTTGGGCTACTCTTTTACCAACGAACAATGGGATTGACCGCAAATAATAAAGCTCTCACGGCTGAAAGAGCATGTTTGGTTTCGCAGGGATTCGAACCGCGATCATCGGCTTACGAGTAGAGCGTTTTAACCACTTGGTCATGCCGAGCCCGTAAATTTTGTCTCAGTTTAAAAAATGAAACTGTCTTTCTCCCGAAACTTGAAAATATATTGCTACTTTTATGCGTGTAAAGGAAGCAAACAAAACATCATTTTATTGACATCTGTAAGTTACGTCTGCATATATATTCCAGTTGAATTAAATTATTAAAATATTAATACTGAGAAAACAAGGAAGAAAAGAAGCACAAACACTTGAATGCGCATTTCTGTAGATTTATATTTAAAATAAAAAGAATTAAATCTGACAGTCTTTTTCTGTTTTAACAGACAAACGTTAATTTAACAGCCAGTTATAAAAACTGGTCTGAGATACGACTTACAAAGCTCCCATGCATAAAGAGCAATTATAGCAATATAGAGTTCAAGAAGGTACTGGTATAACTTTTTGTTGTTGTTGTTCATTTTCGTTTCCTCGGGGAGAGAATGCTAGCCAAACTCTTGTACCTGATTGGCTAGGTTCAGGAATCTGACCAGCATGGTTACTATTGTACCTAATAAGCAGGTTGCCTGCCATTCTATATAATATTCAAGTTTGTTCACTTGGGTCTGTAGTATATTTGGTTGTTTCTTTTTGTTGTTGTCGTTTTTGTTTTTGTTTTTAAAAGGTGGGTGTGTGAGACGACATGAACACGCGGTTGAATCTCGGTGAATCAGCCACAAGCCTAAGGCGAACCCAAATAAAATATAGGTGTTCGTCCCTGTGGCTCGTTTACATTGATTCACAGCAAAGCTGCTCTCGTTCAGCAGTCATAATTCATAAAAGTAAATTATTTGAACTAGACAAGAACAACAGTCCATTGTACAAAAAGAAAGTGTGATTAATTTTATGTCAAACAGTTTATTATGTTTAAAGAAGAAGAGATACACTAGATAATGTTTGTTTGTTTTGGAATTTCGCACAAAGCTACTCGAGGGGTATTTGTGCTAGCCGTCCCTAATTTAGCAGTGTAAGACTAGAGGGAAGTCAGCTAGTCATCACCGCCCAGGCGAAAACTCTTGGGCTACTATTTTACCAACGAATAGTGGGATTGACCGTCACATTATAACGCACCACGGCTGGGAGGGCGAGCATGTTTGGCGCGACGCGGATGCGAACCTGCGACCCTCAGATTACGAGTCGCACGCCTTAACGCGCTTGGCCATGCCGGGTCATCACCAGATAATGACAATCAATTTGGAATATCCTAAGGAAAAACTAAAAGTACACATATAATGAACTAGTGAGCCGTGCGAAAGTGGGTCCTAAATCAACAACAGCAATATACGGAATCATCAAAGGAACACGAGCGACAATAATGTGCGACAACATTTTCAAAATCCCGAAAAATACAAACACGTAAATAAGGCCATTTAAACTGTCAACTGAAGGAATGTGTCTCGTAGCGCACTAAATAACAGACTTTCCGATCCCGCTAGATGACTTCACTACTTTGTTTGTATAATGTTAGCAATGACAAAATTGTAACAAATTGGCACAGCGCTGTCGCAAACGACTATGTTTTAAAATGTAATGTTTTATTTTCAATTATGCACGAAAGAAAGAATACAAAACACAACGTTTTTGCGATACTTTTCCGAAGTCTCTAAACGGTAAGATGACTTTACAAGCCTTCCCGAATGCTAGGTGTGTTTACAAAACTGTATCATGTAAAAGGTTTTCAAATGGCTTCTTTTGGAAGTAAAAATCATTTGCAGATGTTTTGGTAAATAAAAGAATTGCCATTTATTTACTTGCAGTCCTAATATCATACATAGTACCCTGCAAACAGTAAAAAACAAACATGTTGTTGTTGTTTTTTGAATTAAGCACAAAGCTACACAATGGGCTATCTGTGCTCTGCCCACCACGGGTATCGAAACCCGGATTTTAGCGTGTAAGTCCGCAGACATACCGCTAAGCCACTGGGGGGCAAAAAAAATATCAAAGATTCTAACATCTTTTGTTTTCAGTTTATCCATGGCCACCTAACCTAGGCTTACATGGAGGAAAATATATCTCTTTAAATGGTCATTATACCTAAACAAAAGAACAAAAACATTTGAACGTTAAAGTTTCTCACGGATTAACCAATAACATCGTTGTCAAGTTACAGCTTACCTCGACTACTGACCCTTCCTTTTTCTAACACAAGTCGTTTTCACAGTATAATGGTTTGGTTTGAATTTCACGCAAAGCTACTCGAGGGCTATCTGCGTTAGCCGTCGCTAATTTAGCAGTATAAGACTGAAAGAAAGGCAGCCAGTCATCACCATCCATTTATAACTCTTGGGCTACTCTTTTACCAACGAATACTGGGATTGACCGTCACATTATAGCGTCCCCACGGCTTATAGGGCAAGCATATTTGGTGCGACGTGGATTCGAACCTGCGACCCTCAGATTATGAGTCGAACACCTTAACCTACCTGGCCATGCCGAGCCCACAGTATAATGCAATAAACTATTCACATTTTCTGTAACATTTTCACGTAAAAGTTATGCAGAAATATGTTTAGGTAATGCTTATGTCATTCGCTGAATATGTCAAAAAATAACACTTAAATTTCCAATACATAACAGCACAACTCTCTGTAAGAACATTACCCTTCCCTTAAATTATAAATTACATAATGTATTATTCACAATTATTTTAAACAACCCAGGACTCAACCCGCGACCCTCAGATTACAAGTCGCACGCCTTAACACGCTTGGCCATGCCTGGCCATTTAGTGTTGCTGAAAACAAGAACTGGCTGAACCTTTGAACTTGGCCCGGAACGGCCAAGCGTGTTGAGGTGTGCGACTCGTAATCTGAAGGTTCGCATCCCCGTCGCGCCAAACATGCTCGTCCTTTCAGCCGTAGGGGCGTTATAATGTTACGGTCAATGCCACTATTCGTTGGTAAAAATGTAACCCAGGAGTTGTCAGTGGGTGGTGATGATTAACTGTCATCCCTCTAGTCTCGCCCCTCGCTAGTACAGCGATAAGTCTACGGATTGACAATGCTAAAATCAGGGGTTCGATTCCCCTCGGTGGGCTGAGCAGATAGCATGATGTGGCTTTGGTATAACAAAACACACACAAACACACCTTTTGTCTTACACTGCTAAATTAGGGACGGCTAACACAGATAGCCCTCGAGTAGCTTTGTGCGAAATTCAAAAACAAACCATCCTTTGAACTTACATAGCGAATCTTCTATTGCAGGAATTGAACTAATGATCTGACAAACTAAGGAAGATAAATTTCAAAAGCGTATACGAAAACTGTTGTTACTTTGGGTATAATACATACATCTCAACACACAATATATCTTACTAAAATATTCACTTAAACAACAATAATTTCATAAATTGTCACTTCATCAACAATTAAGGCAAGAAAATTGATGTTTGTTCGTATTTAAGCGCAAATCTGCACAATGGGCTACCTGTGCTCTGCCCACCATGAGTATCGAAACCCGGTTTGTAGCGGTATAAATCAAGAAAATTACATCGGTAAACTGCATATCTCTTTCTACCGAATTAGCATCGAATACGAGTATATAATGTATTATTAAATCACCGGGCCTGGCGGGATTTAATCGTTGAAGTGTTCGAACTGTAAACTCGAAAATTAGTTGTTCGCAACCCATTGTGACGAAAACTAACTCCGCATGTTGGAGCTGTGGAAGCGTTATAAGAGTGACGGTCAAATCTCACTAATTAGCCAGAGAGGAGAAGCCCAAGAGCTTTGGCCAGGTGTTGTTAATAACTGCATTTCCTTTAAGTCTGTCAGTTTAAAACTATGGAAAATGATGTGCATATAACCCTTACACAGTTTTGTGGAAAAATTTTGTGGAGAACTTGTATCCAGATAAGACTGAGCATGTTATTATCGAGACAAACCGATACGTCGTAATGAAAATTATAAATATAGATAACTTCAATGCGTGTTACAATTATTACGAAACAGAGTACGACAACCTTCACAATTAACGTTTTCAGGAATATTACTGTAAAGCAAAATAAGTGCATGGAACAACAGACACAAGGTGTGTTTCTCTGTGTGTAAACACACCACCAAGTCCTCACACAAAACATAATTTGATGTTGGGAAAAAGAAGTCTAGAAAACACGCGCGCACTGTGATGACACACTGAGAGGATTTACTCTGGTGATTACCATTAAAATGTTAACGGGAAGACAAACAGATAATTCGTCATGTTTAAAAACATAAATATCGACAAATGGAATTCAAACCTAAACCCAATCGCAAGTATACTAACTGTTTGTGTAGGACAACCACCCTCAGGAAAGGAGAATTTAACAATAAAATACCTGTCCTGCCTGGGGCAGTGTGAAAAAAGTCTACGGATTTACAACGCTAAAATTAGGGGTCCGATTCCCTTCGATTTTCACAGCAGATAGCCCAGTGTGGCTTTCCTATAAGAAAAAATCAAACACACAACAAAACATATATCAGACATACGCCTTATTTCACTCCCTGTATGTTGTAAAAATGCAGTATAATCTAGTACCACACAACGAGTTATCGCATTTCAAATTCAAAAGAAAAACAAACAAAACCCATGGACATGACAGCCAACACTGGAACACGTGTGTGCTTGACAAATGAACTTTATCAAAGAAAATCTTAATGGTTAATTCTTTATTGTGTGCTTCCAAACAGTTTATTAAGTTATTTGAGAGTAATAATAGAAACAGACGTCACTTGTTTGTAAACTTCTAAGGATCACATCATTTATATGCACTTTGATGGAATACGTTTCGGTCTCTTTTGAAATGTCTGGTTGAGTAGTTTCACCTATGAACTGTTAATCAGCAACTTGTTTTCGTAATTTCAGATGGACTGGATTTAGTAGTCCTGTTCTCAGACGTCAAGTTTAATTTACTAGCGAACAGCGAAAGAGAGACAGGTTGGCTTCAGTTGCATATCGAGACACACAACTATATATTCTTGTATCACTTTCTCTTCTGCAGTTCCACATTCACCTAAAACGGGACAAACCGAACATTACGCAATACCACACTTGGTCCGCGAGGAGTACCGTGTTTACTTTAGTCGGCTTTTAGCAGTATCAAGTTCTGCTCTACCACACCGATGTTCGCTGGTTGTCACGAGGCAAGGTTGTACGTCGAGTCATTGAGCTCCGAACGGCTCTTCAGAAATTTCTGAAACAAGAAGAATCTCCTTTTGCTACCAAGTTCACTGATAAGGAGTGGCTTGCTCGACTTTGTTACTTGGCTGACATATTTGCGGAGCTGAACAGTGATAATCTGCAACTCCAGGGCCAAAACACGACTGTCATTGATACCCATCACACTGTGACTGTATTTCTGGGAAAACTGAGACTCTGGATTCGACGCTTGGAGAAAGGAGTGATCGCTCAGGTTCCCACCCTAGACCAGTTTGTTGAGGAGAATAGTTATGATACTGGATTACTTTTACAGACCATCAGCAAAGAGATGAGCGACCATTTGAAGGGGCTTGAAACAAGCATGCAGCACTACTTTCCAGGGAGTGAACTGAAAATAGCCAGTCTTCAGTGGATCATTCATCCCTTTTCTGTACCTGATGAGGCCATTCATGATGATGATTTCCCTGAAAAGGAGGAGTGGATCACAATGCGAGCAAATGAAGCCTTGAAAGTCAAATTCCAAAACCAAAATGCAGATTCCTTTTGGATTTCACAACTAGCTGACTCGCCAACTCTGTCCAAGAGAGCCTTGAAGCTGTTGGTATCATTCTCAACAACGTATCTGTGCGAGAAGGGGTTCTCAACCGTGCTGGGGATGAAAACAAAAAAGAGGACTCGCTTGAATGTTGCAAACGATGCCAGGCTGGCACTTTCAACCACAAAGCCAAGAATTCCTAAACTAACTTCAAGTATGCAACTCCATCCATCCCACTGATGTTCTTGACATCTTTGGCAATATTCATTAGAAATGCACAATGATAAAATACAATAATTAAAAGTGTAATTCAGTGTAAATAAATTATATAAATAAATTGTAAATAAATAAAGTGCAATATATCTCTAGTTTAATTTAGCCATATACATCAATGTTGAAAACATTTTGTGAAAGGGGTAACATGCTTAATGTGGCATGTTAAATTGGGTAAAAAGCGGAAAAAGTTTGGGAACCACTGCAGTAGACGATCAAATAGTCTTACGATCAGTATCTTAATGCCTAATGCACTAGGGTTAGCAACTTTCTACAGCTGATCATGGCTGAATTAAACGTTCTTTTCTTAAAACCGGCTACAAATCCTAGGAAGGCGGAGCCGCATGCCAGAGACAGGTTCGTTTGATAGCTGTCATGGTCGAAAAGGAAGGCTGTTGGTTACAAGATGTCGAAATACCGTTAACACTTTGTGGACTGATACTTTGATATGGTTACAAAGTATCGGAATACCGTCAACATTGGGCCCGGCCTGGCCAAGCGTGTTAAGGTGTGCAATCTGAGGGTTGCGGGTTCACATCTCCGTCGCGCCAAACATGCTCGCCCTTTCAGCCGTGGGGGCGTTATAATGTTACGGTCAATCCAACTATTCGTTGGTAAGAATAGCCCAAGAGTTGGCGGTGGGTTGCCTTCCCTCTAGTCTTACACTGCTAAATTAGGGACGGCTAGCACAGATAGCCCTCGAGTAGCTCCGTGCGTATTAAAAACAAACAAAACCGTCAAAACTATGTGGACTGATACTTAGATATGGTTACAAAGTGTCTAAATTAGTGCCACAGAACATTATGAAAATAAATGTTAATATATTCAACTGCGAGCCATCAATGTTCGTGTCATCCTAAGAACACTGATTTCTCTTTTCTTTTTTTGTTTTGTAAATGACGAACTCTTTTTTTTGGCAGAAGCCAAAACAAACGGAGAAATGATTGTCATTCTAGCTAGACCAGAAATCAAAACGAACAGAGGAATGGTTGTCATTCTAGCTAGACCAGAAATCAAAACGAACAGAGGAATGGTTGTCATTCTAGCTAGACCAGAAATCAAAACGAACAGAGGAATGATTGTCATTCTAGCTAGACCAGAAATCAAAACAAACGGAGAAATGATTGTCATTCTAGCTAGACCAGAAATCAAAACGAACAGAGGAATGGTTGTCATTCTAGCTAGACCAGAAATCAAAACGAACAGAGGAATGGTTGTCATTCTAGCTAGACCAGAAATCAAAACAAACGGAGAAATGATTGTCATTCTAGCTGGACCAGAAATCAAAACGAACAGAGGAATGATTGTCATTCTAGCTGGACCAGAAATCAAAACAAACAGAGAAATGATTGTCATTCTAGCTGGACCAGAAATCAAAACAAACAGAGGAATGATTGTCATTCTAGCTGGACCAGAAATCAAAACGAACAGAGGAATGATTGTCATTCTAGCTAGACCAGAAATCAAAACAAACGGAGAAATGATTGTCATTCTAGCTAGACCAGAAATCAAAACGAACAGAGGAATGGTTGTCATTCTAGCTAGAGCAGAAGCCAACATCTCACAGTTAAACCTCATAACGGGCCTTTTTTGAGCACGTGCCTGGGACGACAGTCTCCTGGTGGTAGTATATTGTTCGCCTCAGGCAGATATTGCTGGGTGTGTTAGTCTGTGGTATCACTTTTATGTAAAGTTTTCTGTCTTCAGTTATTTTTCTAGCAATTGTTTCCGAGATATATATATATATATATATATATATATATATATACACACACACACACACACACACATACATACATACATATATGTGTGAGTGTATATGTACTTTTTTTTTTAACTCAACTGTTTAAGACTTGTAATGAGGCATTTCTTCAAAAGGTGGCACACCCTTTTGAGCTCGCATCGTGGTTAAGAACGCTCGTGTTGTGGTGCACTGAAGGTTAATCATGTGGTTTTGAATGAGTAATTCTGGTAGTTCTTGACTAATAATTTACTTTTGTGAGTGGTTTTCGAAGCAAATTCGTTTTCACTGTTCAACACGTTCTCGGGAGTTTTCTGATCATTAGACGTGTAACGAGGCAACAGTGTATCGCAACATTGTGGTTCCGATTCGGTGCATCAAAACAAAAAGGCCAGAATCGTGTGTTAAAGATCCAGAATAATTTATGTTTTGTTTTAACCAAACCCGTAATTCAGTTTTTTACATCATGCCTTTTCATAAATAAACTAACATGGCAGAAGGCATTAAATCATTTGAGTTATATTCAGTTGTTACTTTAAAAAAAAAAAAAATCAAATATGGTGCCCCTGAACTGTTTATTTGTAAGTTTTATTTTACTTTCCATTTGAAATGTAAATGAGAATAAAAAAATCGCAAATACGTATCTTTACGTTAACGTCGTTAAACCAATCGTTGTATAGTCACGACGTTAGTAAAACAATACAGCTCTACTGATAACTCCACATTTTATGGAAAAGGGGTGGGTTAATTGGTGTTTGGTTATATGATGTGTTTATATTGCCCTTTGTAGTTAAATACCAGTTCCATCATGATAACTGAATGAGTAATACAGAACAGGTGCTATATGGGGTATTGAATGTTTGCGGTTCCGTTTAGATTTCCTGATGTTTTTTGTTTTGTTTTTTGCTATCACAACTAAGACTTTTTCTAATATTTAACTTGACTCCACATACCCCGCATAGTTACGATTAGTTATGGTGAAGATAACCGACATGCAAGCACTCAGCATATAATTTTCTACCCAACAAATACCTTTATAAACCCGCAACCAGTCACATTAAAATAATAATAAACTGTCACGTGTATAACATCCACAAGGTGGTTTGAGAACATACGGTCTGATAGTGTAAGTGAACGATGTCATTTATAGAGTACTTTAATAAAGCGAACGTAATGTTTTAAGTTTAGATTTGTTGTATAAATAATAATAATACGACATGTACAACGGCTACTAGCAGAATTTTGTTAAATAAATATATAGTTCACTCACACTCTTTGTTATTCAATTTTTAGTCACCTATTACTTAATTTACCAATACTTTGACCAGGTTCACATTTATATATCAAGCTGACAAGTGTTGTAATGGATGACTACTGCCATCTGGTTAGGTGTTACATTATATTTAAAAATTATGGCTCCTCCTACTTTCAGAGTGAGTATGAAATGGGTTGTCCCCTTCCAATTTCTCCTTACTAAATTAAGACTGGCTTTTATTATCATTACTTGATTCTCCCAGTCTTCATATAGTAAGGAGAAATTGGAAGGGGACAACCCATTTCCTACTTACTCTGAAAGTAGGAGGAACCATAATTTAAAATATAATGATCTGTAACACTTAACTAGATGGAAGTAGTCATCGTAACAATTGGCTTAAACTGAGAACTGAACCTGTAAAACCTGAAGGAAAGTCAACTGACACAATTGTATTACATGTAGAAAGCTTTAAGACTTTGTTATAAAGTGCAAAGTTTCACAGTGGCCTAATTCTGCTGTGCCCACTAAAAGTATTGAAATCTCATTTAGTGGCATAGAAAAGAACTGTAAAGTGAGGGGGCTTGGCTAGATATAATGAATATAATAGTATAATTTACAGTTGCCATGTAAATCAAATATGTAAAAGTGGGAATACTACTGCGCCCTCGGTTCCGACGCCTCTGTATTTTCAGCGTTGCAAGCCATCAGATTTACCATTGCTGAACAACTTGAGATCAGATTTAATAATGCTATTTATCATGGGCTACAAATAGCTGGTATGTTGCTTTAAGTAACAATATTTTTATTATCTTTTCCCTTCTCACCGGGTTAATCTGGTATATTAAAGGGCGTAAGAAGCTGATAAGTATAATTACTGTTAAAAAAAAAAAAAGCACTGTTCCCATAACCCTCCTTTATTTAATAACAACTTTACAGTAAAACGCACATTCCCCGGCTCTAAAACACATTTCTATGAAATGTGTAACGAATCTTAACAAGTAGGTTTTAAAGAGTAAAAGAACGATCCATTGCAGTTTTAACATGGATTGAGAGACAAGGCCTAACCTATAACTTTTCACCCCTTGTCTGTACTTTGAATTTATACAAAATCACGAAAACACCGGTTTGAGAAAAATACGACCTAAATCTGTTTTATTGTAAAATACAATTTCTGTAACGTATTTGGCTTCAGTACTAGGCGGCTTAATTATCTTACCTAGGCCTAACTTTAACAAATATATTAATTATAGAAGTTATTTTCAAATAATAATATCACGCGTTTTCATATTGAAAAATATAAAACGGTTAACTTAATCAACTAAAAAAATAACGATTAAAAACATTTATCTTAACTTATTTAGCTCTAAAGACTTTGTAAGAGTGAGAACAGCACTGTCAGCAAACGATAGATTAAATCGCAACATTTAATCTCTTTTTTTCTTAAAAAAAACAACAACTCTAATACATCATTCCTCGTCAAATCATTTGTCATAAATATATAAACCTGTACGATAGTTAATGTCTTAAATGATAGATCTTTACTGTTAATTCATTCACCGTTTCACAAACTATTCTTACGTAGAAAAATAAAAATAAGTAATAAATGAAATGAAAACTTTAAGAGCGTTTAAGAATAATATATTCCAAAACATTTAAAATAAAGTTTCTTTGCTCGTTTGTTTCAGAATTCTGGCGCAAAGCTGCACATAAGACTACTTGTGCACAGCCGTCTTTACTTTCGAGCTGACAGACAACATGAAAAGTATTTATCCATAACAACCACCGCCCAAAGTGCAGAACTATTTATTGGCAATGGAAAGCGAACAACAAGCCTCAGATTTACAATCCTGTGGCACTAACCACTAAGCCACCCCAGTCCTGATAATAACTATATAAACTATAAAAATTAAACAGTTAATCATTAGCAATGGATGCAGGCCTAGTGGCTCTACTTTTCTAGGACTCCTCCATTTTTAACGATTCCATAATTCTCAGGTGTTTTTTTTTTTAAGTATATAGTATTTTGATCCCTATGAGATTGTTGGTTATACTCTGAGAGAAGGATTCTAAATAAACATTTGTCAATGTATAAACAAAATATTTATTTCACTATTCATGAATTAATAACTATTAAGATGCAAATACGAACCACATATAAATATAATGTAAGTCCACCTTATTTTAATGCGTTTCCCCCCTTAAACCACCGTTCGCCAGAAGGCCTCCCATACCAATCCTATAACTCCAAACCCTCCCCCTTAGACAAACTTTAAGATCTAAGAACTGTTTCTAACTTTAGGACCCTTATGAGTTAGTTACAGAGTAAAAAGGCCTAAGAATAATCATGTCATCTTAAAAAAAAATAGCGAGAAATGAAAATACAAGAAGGAATCTTAATGTCCCATTGCGATGATGGTCCATCAAAAACATACTCCAACCGGTGTTATAAGATAACTGAACTCATTATTAGTTCCTCCTACTATTATTTTTCTGTTAACGGAACCAATTTGAATGTCCCACAAACAATCTTTGGGTCGCGAGTTCATATCAGATACCAGACATTCTCGCCTTTTTAGCTGTGGTGTATATGATGTGGTAGTCAGTCCCACCTTTCATGAGCAACCGAACTAGTATAGTCGTTTAACTTTTAGGCAGAAGGCTATTCGCCAAATGATACGAATTGGTCTTCCACCAACAACTCAAAATATCTATTGAAAAGATAATGAATATTTTCGTGAATCTTCTCAACTTTCAATCAAAATTATTTGGACCAACTTGCTAGGAGTCTTCAGGAAGGATGATAAAATATCTGGGTAATTCTCAAGTAGAACAATATTCCAGTTGTAATATCGTCCAAAACATAAATGTATTGTATTTTTTGTAATTAATGTACTAAAATGAAACGTATTTATCTCTTGCAGTGGACCATCTTTAAAATGCATTTGAGTAAGTTAATTATTTCAGTACAGTTTGTTTCCGGCCCGGCATGGCCAGGTGGGTTAAGGCGCTCGACTCGCAATTCGAGGGTCGCGGGTTCGAATCCTGGTCGCACCAAACATGGTCGCTCTTTCAGCCGTGGAGGCGTTATAATGTGACGGTCAAGCCCACTATTCGTTGGTAAAAGAGTAGTCCAAGAGTTGGCGGTGGGTAGTGATGACTAGTTGCCTTCCCTCTAGTCTTACACTGCTAAATTAGGGAGGGCTAACGCAGATAGCCCTCAAGTACCTTTGCGCAAAATTCAAAACAAACAGTTTGTTTCCTGTCAGTGCATATGGCTTTTTTGTGACACATTGTAGAATTAGCTTTTAGCCTTGTCCAATAAAAATAACAGTTTAATGAAGGTATCCCAATTAAATTCACTGTGTACTGAGTCGCCAAAACAGTATCCACGTGTAGTCCATTCTATTACAAAGACAATAACTACAACAAAAATGTTTACCAAAGATTTTAAAATTACGTTAGGGTTAGAGAAGAAAGACTAGGGGTGATTTCAACTGCTCAAAGTACTGAGGGAAGCATCAATCACCCTTTAGGTTCAGAAAAAAAAAATGTTCTTCTGACCTGCGATTCATAACTACGCAAAAGAAGGGATATTGGAGGCACAGAGCAGAAACCATCGACAAGTCTTTCATAGCGTGAACGTGTTATCTAATTTGTTTGTTCTGGTATTTATGCTCAAAGTGAATTAACTGAATATCTACATACATACACACAGACAGATATAAATAATCTGCCTGAAAAAATAATTGCTTCACACTACAAAACTAGCACTTTAGAATATTGTTAACATGGGTTAGACTACACTTTATTTATTTAATGTTATTTACAAAGTGCCTTACAAGTCTTTCTTTTATATAAAATTATTCGCTAATATTACAGCAGCCAATTTATGTGGTCCGGCATGGCCAAGTGTGTTAAGGCGTGCGACTCGCAATTCGAGGGACGCGGGTTCATATCCCCGTCACGCCAAACGTGCTCGCCCTTTCAGCCGTGAGAGCGTTATAATGTGACGTTCAATCCCATTTTTCGTTGGTAAAAGAGTACCCCCAGAGTTGGCGGTGGGTGGTGATGACTATCTGCCTTCTCTCTAGTCTTACACTGCTTAATTAGAGACAGCTAGCGCAGATAGCCCTCGAGTAGCTTTGCACACACGAAAAAACAAACAATCAATTTATGTACTCACTGTAGTTATGTAAATTAATGCCTCAGTGTTTACTGTATTCCCTGTAATACTGCCGTGGGTTATTGAAATTAACTCAATGGCATTGCAGTGAAATATGGACGGTGCTCGTAAACTTTTAGTTTTCATGTTTTCCAAATGACAAAATTGCAAATAATTCGATCCTTTTTTGAACCTTTCGACAAGCACACCTATTTCTGTAAGGCTGTCGACACGAGATAAATTAAGTTTTAATGATGAAAGTGAACTAAAACAATTCTGAATTCAGAAGCACAACCAATGCATATTATCCTTGACACGTTAACATTCTAGAAGGACCAGTTTTTTGACAACTGCATGTTGTTAGTTACAGCGTTAAATTTTAAATGTCAGTTCTTATTCTTAGGTTAAGACATACAGGGTTAATGTTTACAAATAAGAATTTTATGTTAGAAGTGTTGCTACTAATTACGCAAGGTATATTTGTAACTCCTCAATTATTAATATCATCCATGCAATTTTACCATTGCGTTATATAGCAATTATCTATTTATTCTTGGAATATTTTCATCTATCAAATAATGTACGATTTTCGCTCATATTTCATATAGTAAGTTCTAAATCGGCAAGATTCTGACTCTGATATTAAAAGTAAATATGTACTTACGTTAATTGTAACTAAATAGAGAAATCGAAACAACGTAAGTAACACCACAATAAAGCACATTAATTGCTAAACTGGTTTAACACGCAATCTTTCCAAGTTAAACTTTAAAGCAAAACTGTTCATGTTATACAGTAATGTTTAACATAATAAAAAAACATACCAAACAAAATTCTTTAGTGTAATTATGAACCTATTTTTTTCACATTTAACCACCACAAATTTTGTTATAACATTATTTTGTTTTCTAAAGTACCAGGAAACAAAATTGAACCGGAAAAAAAATTCAGCTATAGTCTCTATATTTGGATGTAATTCTCTTCGTGGGATCTTAACGTTATAAAGTTCACAATAGTCAGTTGTCAGTACTAAATCACGTAGAAATAACATAAAATTATGAATTTTATAAACAAATTAATTAAAATAAGTGTATCAAATCAGAATATAACGTGTGGCAGTTATTTCAAATAGTTTTTTTGTTACGTGACAGCAATATTTTTGTCCCTTGACTTTATAGTGATTTCATTTTGGGTAACAAATGTTATATTTCAGACTGGATTACAGGGTAATTTTAATATTTAACTAGCACAGGCATCATTAGACTTCTTATATACTCATGGCTTTTCATAAGAGGTCATCTCCGAGATGTTAAGGCCGATGAACTTCTCGTACAATCTTATTGAGACTAAAAGCTATGATGCGCGTGCGCCAATTTGTTTTCGCTGAACTCTGCAATTAGCAAAAGATAACAGTCGCCGAAACTACAGTTACAATAAATAACACATTACCTGTTTTCTATTGTTCGAAAATAATGATGATAAACCACACTTTGATAACTATAAATCATTGACATTTATCAGTTGTTTTTTTTTCAGTGCATGTTTATTTGTAAAAATATCAACTAACCAACACGTTGAATATATGTGAACTGTAACGAATGTGTTATTACTTTACCTTGAGGACGAGATTTTTCCCTCCAGCAAGACAATTCCAACACCAGTGGCTAAAATGGATTCACGCGCACATCATATCAAACCAAATACCACATTCAGGCAGAAATGAAGAGATAACACCACGTGACAACGATCTCACAACCACCTCTCCCCCCCTTCTCAGTAGAATGGACGGGTGCAGATGGACATAAGCTCGGTTAACCCTTTAGGGGGGAGAGGGAACAGTCAAATGAACAAGTGTACTATACGATACCACATTTGAGTCTTTTACTGGAAAGTGCGTTGATCTGTCCACAGGAAAATACCCCACAGTAAAGTTTTTCTGAGTTAAATGCAATGGACAGTCAGATTTACGCGATGACAAAATTCGAACAACTTCAAGCCGGTGTTCAAAAATATCTCAATAAAACAAGAATGTGCAGCGCAAAATTTGGCATCACCGATTTATTTCCACTGACAGGTCGCAGAGTCCCCCCTTTACATGTTATATACTTATGTTATAATTAACTTGGATTACTATTAAATACGACGATGTTATTGTTCCACAAACTAGTGGTAGTTATATTTTTATATGGCACAGTCATAGTCACAACAACTTGTGCAGCAGCACCTACAAATAACCTGAAAAAGTTGAAACCGGAAACGTACACCAGCCGTTGTTAACACCACCACACCTATAAAGGCAAGGAAAGTTGCTTTCCCGAATCAACTTAATTCTAGCGGTCCAACGAGACAACCTGGTGCTTGAGCTGCGATAGAAAGCAGGTATGTTGTTAATCGGTTGCCAGCTGAGGCTCACGAGGCTAGTTTACATTAGGCCGCTGGTATTGTGCTGCCATCTAGTAACAGCATTTATTATTACTTCATACAAATTACGTAAAATCTTTATATGTCAGGATCTTACAAGCATTTGAGGGGGGGGGAGGCTTCACTGCTAGATATTACTAACAATAAATAGGTTCAGATAAAATATTTTTGGAATGGAACGTTTTAGCTAATTAAATCGATAAAATGCAACTGTTTGTCACACGCTAGAATCAGGATATGAAACAAGCTTGTAAAACTAAAAAAAAAAGACATTAATTGTCCTCGGTAAACATGAGTATTCTTTCTCTCTGTGAAAATTCTTTTAGCAATTAGGCTTTTCGACTTGAACGTATCCTATGCACAAGTGGACTTAACGGCTAGATTAGTGACCCCTAGGGTTCGAAAAGCAAAGCAAATTTTAACGACGAGGGAATTTTGTTTGTAAAAAGAAAGAAAGCACACCATAAAGATTATAGGCTCTCCCCAACAGGGCTGTTTAGGAAGAAGAGTTCTCCTTCAATCTGCACGTGAATCTGCTTAACTTCAAGTGTGTTAGGTTTGAAGATTATACCAACATCGTTGTCCTGGAGAAAGATGGTTGGAGAAGGCATAGGATCTTAATATTGAAAGGTTTTCATTATCTTCAAGTTGGTGAGTTTGTGTTGCTGATGATGTGAACCAAAAGACCAAAGTATGTGATCTTAGCATCAAGCTCCAACTTAGTCTGTTTTTTCTGGCTTAAATTTACACTAATCATTTGTATTTTTGGATTTTGCGAAGAGCTGCACGAGGACTATCTGCGCTAGCCGTCCCTAATTTAGCAGTGTAAGACTAGAGGGAACGCAGCTAGTCATCACTACCCATCGCCAACTTTTGGGCTACTCATTTTGCCAACGAATAATGGGATTGACTGTAACATTATAACGTACCCATGGCTGAAAGGGAGAGCATGTTTTTTTACGCTAACTGGTGCTACAGTTATTTAAATATCAAATATAATTTATGTATTATTGAATTAAACAGAAAATCAGCGAGGTAGAAGAGCCTTTTTGGGGAAAGGGTTGGTATTAAATGGTCCAATGCTCGAATGAATGGATTTTCGTATGTAAGGTGGGGTTGAGTACCCAGAGAAATTATATTTTCATAGGGTAGACGCCGAATAAACTGAGCGTCTTTTTTCATGGGTGTAAGTTCGAGCTTGGCCATCCGTTCTTTTGAACTACTGGCCATTAGAAAAGCAGCCAATCAGCATGCGTCGCTACAAATGTTTTGCTTGGCTTTTTGAACCATTAAACGAGACTGACTGGCACTTCCGTTACGCCCCCACAACAAAAGGCGTGTTTAGTGGCATAAAAATTCGTCTGTTAGACACGCTAATCCACGAGACAATATCCTCCATTGTTTTAAAGAGAACCCTAATACTGTCTGTTATTAAGTGCAATGTCATAATTATGCTGAAATACAATGTAAATCCGATAATGCGAGATTTTGGAAAGCATATTTTCTCGTTCTTTGTATGCTGTAGTAGTTAATGATGCGTAATTGGGAATGAACCGGGAGTAAAAGCAAGTTAATTATTTCTTACCCTTACTTTTCATTTCCAATATAACCCTGTGCGTACAAGCAGTTTTATGAAATATTTTGATAGTATTTTCCTAGTGGTTGAGAGTTATGCCAGAAAATTTGTAACTTCAAAATGAGAAAGATGCAGTGCTCGCTATCTCTTGTTTTCAACCTTTCAAGATAAACCATTCTGCTAAATAAAAGTAAAGAACCGATCAGATAAAAGTTGTGTATGTTCCGATAATTTTGAGAATGCATTGCCTTGAATTAACGTTTATTTATTTTATCTTTTTACGAAAATAACTATCTTGAGAATATGAATCTCGACGGATTTTTAAAAAAAAAATTGTTTCTGTGCTACACAACGAGCAATATGCACTCGGTTCGCCGAGAGGAATCGAACCCTGGATTTTTAGCATTATAAATCTCTACACTTTCTGTTGACCTAGTGAGAACTGATCACGATGACCTACTCTCTCTTTAAAAGTGTTTTTATGCTCTAATAAATCGCATTTCACATTTCAACGTAAGAATCTTGAACAACTCCTTTTGACTACTTGACCCTAAATTCACGATTTGACCGTATCAAAATCCTAAAAATGTTATGATAAAATTTCACATAACCAGATCTAGCAATAGTAAGTTTGTTTGTATTTTTTGTTTCATCTAGATTGTTGCTATGAGTTGAAATCTCCGCATTCCATAGAACATGATTTTCACAAGATTTTTCAAACTGTTTGTAAAAACTGACCTATTTTAACGAGGATCGAACACTTATTATAAAATTGACCAAAAACTTAAATATTTGACCGTAGACAGTAACCAACCTGAATAAAATCGCTAACAGACAAGGTGCAGAAAAATTACCGTTACAGAATGTTTTATCAAAGGAAACAAAGTAACAATTACCACATTCAAGATCCAAAACAAGAAGGCTAATTTTACGAAAGAAAAGCATTCGTTTTGGCACTTCGATTTCTTTGGATCTTTTTTTGGAAAGCATTTCTTCCTTCTTTCGGCTGCATTTATTGCACTTAGAACATGTTTTTACTTTGCAGCTGCAAGTCCTAAGCCATCACATTGTTTTGTTTTTTTAATATTTCCAGAGCGTTTTACGTTCGTTTTCTACACTTTAAAACGTGAAATATTACGAGAAAAAAAAATCAACTAACCTTTGGCTTGAAGTGGAGAATGGATAAAAATTAGCTAAAAGAAGGACAAAGAATGTTGCAAGACTTTCTAGTTTAAAAAAGAAAAGTCGCTGGCATTTTGTTTTCGCAGAAAAGAAGACTCAATCCATTATTATCAACCTAGGATATTTTCAGTAAGTTTCAACATTTCTCAGATGTTATATGCACCGTAAATTTATCACAAGTCAACTCCTGTTCGAAGTCGCGAATTTAGGGTTAAAAATAAAGCTCGTTCTTTGTTTTCTCTGAAACACTAACGCATCGTTGTGGTTTAGAACTTAATATAATGCTTTTCCTTTTTGTTTTTTGCAACTGCGAAATAATATCTCAATAGTGCACGTTTCATTTAGTCGTTTCACATAAAGCTAATTCAACATAAGGTTTCACATTAAGTTACCAGTCGTTTGTGTTCTTTTGGTAAAGAAATTATTATTAAACCTTGGAACGCCAATATTAAATTGCATATTGAAATATTTTCATGCTGTTAAATACCAGCTTTGAGAGAAACCAAATATATGCGTTCGGTAGTCATAATGATTTCCATTCAATGAAAGGGAACTCGACATTTATACGTAATGAATCTTTCTAACTTTGGTTCGAGAAGCACATCCGAGATCAAAATGAGGACCTGTCGACAATGCTTTTCAGTTTTCGTTAAATATAGACTGCAGTTTGTGACCCAATACAAAGATATATCTTATTTAAGAGAATACGGCACAAAGCAATTGGCACTTGATCATAATTTTACTGGTTTCTGTTTGTTTGTTTAATTTCGCGCAAAGCTACATGAGGGCTATCTGCGCTAGCTCTATCTAATTTAGCATATTGTTTTGTTTGTTTGTTTGTTTTTTTGGAATTTCGCACAAAGCTACTCGAGGGCTATCTGTGCTAGCCGTCCCTAATTTTGCAGTGTAAGACTAGAGGGAAGGCAGCTAGTCATCACCACCCACCGCCAACTCTTGGGCTACTCTTTTACCAACGAATAGTGGGATTGACCGTAACATTATACACCCCCACGGCTGGGAGGGCGAGCATGTTTAGCGCGACGCGGACGCGAACCCGCGACCCTCGGATTACGAGTGCACGCCTTAACGCGCTCGGCCATGCCAGGCCAATTTAGCATATAAGACTTGAGAGAATGAAGCCAGTCATAGCCATCTACCGCCAACTCTTGGGCTTTTCTTTCACCAATTAATAGTGAAATTGATCGTTAGATTGTAACGACCCCACGGCCGAAGAGGCAAGCATGTTTGGTGAAACGGGGATTCGAACCCACGCCTCTCAGATTACGAGTTGAACGCCTTAACCTACTTGGCCATGCCGGGCCTTTACTGGATTTTATATGACGCAGAAAGTTTGTTTATTTTTAAATTTCGCGCCAAGCTACCCGAGAGTTATCTGCGCTAGCCGTTTCTAATTTAATAGCGTAGAATTTGAGGGAAAGCAGCTAGTCTTCACCACCCACCGCCAACTTTTGGTGCTACCTTTTTCCCAACGAATAATGGGATTGACCGCGACCTTATGATACCTCACGGCTAAAAGGGGCGAACATGTTTGGTGTGACAGGGATTCGAACATGCGACCGAAGGATTACAAGTCAAGCGCCCTAACCACCTGGCCATGCCAAGCGTCGTAATCGGACTGATAATATCCGTCTTTAATGCACATGGCAGACAAAGTGTGACTGTAATACTACTGTACATTTCTTCATCTAAAGGACTGAATAGAGTGCGTGTTTATAATGAGCTTAATTCTAACATAACGCGTGTAATTAACTATGATCGTGCTTCACCAGCTTGCAAAATGCATTCACACCGCATTTTTAATGTAGCCAAACCAATGTTGTTGTAAGAGTGGTTAAGGACTGTGTAGTAGACTCAGTAGCCCCTTACACTTAATGAAATGTTGTGATTCGTGCGTTTTCTCATAGCAAAGCCCATCGGGATATCTGGTAAGCCCACAGAGGGAAATCGAACCCCTAATTTTAGCGTTGTAAATTAGTAGACTTACCACTGTACTAGCGGGGGATGTTGTGATTCAATGAAAAATTAGCCCACCATGGCCAGGTGGTTAAGGCCATGTGGTTGCGGGTTCGAATCCCCGTCATACCAAACATGCTCGCCCTTTCAGCCATGAGGGGGCGATATAATGTAACGATCAATCCCACTATTCGTTGGTAAAAATAGTCCAAAAGTTGGCGGTGTGCGGTGATGACTGTTTTATACTGCTAAATTAGGGACAGCTAGCGCAGATAGCCCTCGTGTATCTTTACGCGAAATTTTCTTGGCCTCTCATTGGATTCATGGAATACCACTTTTTCAGTTCAAACGTGTCTGAGAAAAAAAACACAATTGATGGCAACAGGGTCAAAAATGGAAGGAATAAAGATTTTGATGATAAACAATTTGGAAGTATTTAAAACATGCTAAATAAATTGTTTTTGTAAGACATTTTTGTTATTATTTTTCATTGCAAAAAATGTAGGTGTGTAAAGCGAGATAGAACCGGTTGTTAAAATTTTTCAATCCCACCACTACCTGTAATGGAGATAGAGCGCAACTTTGTGCTAAATGGGCCAAACCCAAACTGAGTGACAACAACGTTTGTTTAAAAATGTTTTTTGTTATTTTGTAACTGAATATATAATTACTTAGAAACACGTATTTTGCACTTCCATTTATTATATCACTATTTTACCATCTATAAAACAAAGTTATTGTATTAAACGGACAGTTATGTTGTTCGCTTATTCAGCAGTGTATATATCCCTTATATTTACTGTATGTAAGAGTAAGACTTATCTTTACTGAACGTCTGATTTGGCCATCAAAATCGTCAATTTAATACAGAAAAACATCTTGTCTGTCAACACGTAAACCTACGTGATGGCTAACTGTCGTAGTTATCCTTAATTTTGCAGTAACAGAAGACAACTCGTCAACATCAACCACCGCCAACAAGTAGTAGGACTGAGTAACCTTATAATTCCTCCACAGTTGAAAGGGCGAACATGTTCGATTATGGGGATTCGAACCCCTGATCCATACATTGTGAATCGAGTGTCGTAAATAGTTGCAACATTTCCTTTTTAGCTGATAAGCTAGATTATCATACCTGGCATGTCATAATATTTTTTTCATGATTACTTTTGACGTTAGCTAACAAAAATAATTGCTTTTTTAATTTGATGTTTACTCTCAAAATATTTGAAAAGTTTGTTCGCTTAATTTTACCCAAAGCTACTCGAAGGGTATCTTCGCTAGATGTCTCTACTTTCGAAGTGATGGAGGGGAAGCTTTGTTTGTTTGTTTGTTTTTGAATTAAGCACAAAGCTACACAATGGGCTATCTGTGCTCTGCCCACCACGGGTATCGAAACCTGGATTTTAGCGTGTAAGTCCGCAGACATACCGCTGAGCCACTGGGGGGCAGGAGGGGAAGCATCAAGGAAACACAATCAACAACTCTTTTTATCAACCAATAACTGGACGGTTAAAATAGCAATCATGTTCAGTAACGGAATTCGAACCTGCGACTAACAAATTGCAGTCGAGCGCCATTATCACCAGTCCTTTCACGTTCACACACACACACACACACACACACACACACACACACACACACACACACACACACACACACACACACACACACACACACACACACACACACACGCGCGCGCGCGCGCGCTAACAAATATTTACTAAAATATACTTGAACTATTCTGAAGGGCTACATAACTTTGTTGGAAAGTGGAGATGGTGGAAAAACAAACAAACAAACTTTGTTTTTGGTTTTTTTTTTTTTATTTCGCACAAAGCTACTGGAGGACTATCTGTGCTAGTCGTTCCTAATTTAGCAATTTAAGACTAGAGGGAAGGCAACTGGTCATTACACCACCTACCACCAACTCTTGGTCTACTATTTTACCAACGAATAGTGGGATTGACCGTCACATTATAACGCCCCCACGGCTAAAAGGGGCGAGCATGTTCGGTGCGATCGGGATTCGAACCCGCGACCCTAAGATTACGATCCGAGCGTTCTAACCACCTGGTCATGCCGGAGCCTATAATAATAAAAGTTCGTGACCTTTCTGGCATAGACATTAGGCGCTGATTCTATATTGACAGTCATTGCTAGCATTGATTTGTTGTTGTTTTTTAAATAAAATTGAATTTTTTGGAAGGGGTTTTGCCAAGTAATATTGAAAACAAAATTTTCGCCAGAATACATTGGACAGGTTAAAGAAGTTTATTCCACGATGGAAACTTGGATTTGTCAACAAAATCGTACCTTTAAGTCACAAATTAGAGAGAGAAAAATCCTAATTAACATACTTTCCGTGGGTGTCCTGCAAAGAGACATTAGTAAGCCTGTATCTGAGGGACGAAAACTAACTTAGTGGTGTCGTTAGTTTAAAACAGAATATGTCTGGGAACACAGTTATAAGAAACATTCGTCACATCTGTTAAAGAATGCCAAAGGTCTTATTGATCAAAATTTCGCTAACTGTTTACACGTACTAATTTTATGTTATAATTGTATTTGGTCATTATCTATTTGTGAAAAACGATTGCAAAAAAAGTACTAAAAATAGTTTGTAAACATAGTTATATTTTGTTCATGAAAAAAAGTGAAAATTGATGTTTGGTTTTGGATTTCGCACAAAGCTACACTAGAACTATCTCCGCTAGCCGTCCCTAATCTAACAGTGTAAGAAAAGCAGCTAGTCATCACCGCCCACCATCAACTCTTGGACTATTCTTTTACCAACGAATAGTAGGATTGACTGTCACATCATAACGCCCCCGCGCCTGCTAGAACGAGTATGCTTGGTGCGACGTGGATTCGAACCCGCGACTCTCAGCTTAGGAGTCGAGCGCCTTGACCACCTAGCTATGCTGGGTCTTGATACGTGGATAAGTATAAACTGCAACATTTGGAACAAGTTTGAATTTTTTATGAGCAGTTTTTAACGTGTAACTTAAAGTAAGTATTCTGAACTCTCTTTTGCTCATTATGAGCATGAGTGTTTTCCTGTTAACAGATTATTTAAGCTTCAGTCAGATGATCCTGTGAAAGTGAGCTTCAGAACACAAAATAAAACTAAGATTCGTAAAGGTTTTCCACAGACCTTTCCTGACCGTCCATCTACAAAAATCATTTCCAGTACTAAACGACCTAATACTCTCTTGTATTTTATAAAATAAAAACATGGAAAGAAATACGTCTTACTAGAAGCAGTTTCAATGAAAGGGACATCTAGATGTATGAGTAACTCTAGTAACACAACAGAAAGACAGTTGGCCTATGACGTTATAAAATGGGGTTATATAACTGTGGTGAGCAGAACATAAATAACTGATTGCGTAGCTTCATCCTTTATAGAAGATAAAAACGAATAAATACAGTATTAGCAGAGAAAATAATGAATAAAAATGGTGGGGAAAACTAAAACATTTCTACGTTATTTTTTTCGTAACTACAAACAGAAAAATGTTTGCATAACCATTTGATTATTTTAGTGTTATGAGGCCTAGCTACTTTTTCCTGAACTCTCTTGTTAAGCAGATACCATCACTCTGGCCACCAATGAATAGAGTTGATTTCGTGTGGGTGTCATATTGTCTGTTAATAAGCTTGCTTTATCTGGAGTGCATTTATACGAATACCATCGTTACCACAACCATGGTCATTGACCATGGTGTAGAGCTTCACAAATGAATAAGAGGGAATTTTAAGAATTTTATTTTTCCTTTAATAGGGAGGTTTCAGTTTGGTTCAAAAGTACATCGGTCATAACCCTTTAAAATCTTATTTAAATCGAAGTTCTTGGTGACTTAATGACAAGATTGAGGTCTTACAGCACTATAATCTGGAGTTAGATTGACAGCACTGGACACATCTCGCAGCCTTTTGTGTAGCTTTGCCTTAAAGCAAACCAAATAATTCAAGTATTAAACAAAATAAAAAAAAACTAAAGTCAACCACTTTCATCTTTTCTTTTTAGTAATTGGATGGAATGATTATTGTGTAAGTTTTTTGTTCTCTGAATATTTATCATTTGTTATTAAAGAGTGTTTTTATGCAAGAACAACAACGAACCTCTTCAACCATCTAGGCCATCCCATCTACTGAACTCAACTTAAACACAAAAATTAAACTCCTAAAACCTACTGCCTTCGATAGTAGCTCATTCCAAAGGCCAACCACTCTGTTAAAAAATAAAACTGTCTCAGCTAAAGTTGGATCATATCCTGCTCTTGTGTCCCTTATTTCTACCGTTTTCAGCATCAAATACGAACAACAACAACAAAAATGAGACATAAGTACTATTACTTTCCTTAACAATCTTAAACACCCAATAAGATGGCCTCTAATTCTTCTTTCTTCTTGAGATATTACACTACTCTTGTAAGACATATCTCGTATGTCCTAGGTAACGTCATATTAGCCTTCCCGTGATCCCTTTTCAACAAGTCAATGTCCTTCTTAAGGTTCAACGACTGTGGCCTAACTAATGACCTGTAAGAAAATCATAACCTCTTTAAACTTGTATTCAATATTTCTACAGAAACAGCTTAAAGTTTTGTTTTCCTGCCACTAACAACAGCGCATTGTTTGAATAGATCTTGAAGCTCTGTTTCTTTGAGACTTTGAGCTGTCTTTAAAAATATAAACAAAATATGTGGATTTTATTTATTCACTATGTTTTTGATTTTGTTTGTTTGTTGTTAAGCCCAGAGCTACAGCATGGGCTATCTGCGCTGTGTCCACTACAAGTAGCGAAACTTGATTTTTAGCGTTATAAGCCTTCAACGCTTACCTGTGAGCCAATGGGGTCTGTTGTTATTAAATTAAACTGATATATATTTTACATATCAAGTCGAACAGGTAATCGGCTAACAGCTCATAAAAAAACTGTTGGAAAATTATTCAGAAAACAGTTTCAACTCAAAATACATTCAATAATTTGGGTTTGTTTGTTTGTTATAGCCTTTGCATAACAGTTCGGAGAAAAGTTCTTTTTACATGTGTTTTTCTTCAAGTACAAACTTTTATTTCACAGTTCATCTCTTATCTAAAAAAATATCTAATTACAGCCGTGGCTGTTGATGCTTCTCTTATTTTAAACTATCCCAGTTGTCATTTCCTGCTGTTCTGATTATTCTACGTAATTATTTACAACGTTGTTTCCTGACATTTATTACGCTTTATACCACATATCTTCATTACAGCCCAACGGGGGCACCATTTTCGACATGTTTTACCTCAGGGTTTACCCACTACGTTGCAGAATATTATTAATGGCAATGTTAATGTCCAAGTTAATCGGCTTCTTTTCTTAGCGTTTTGAATTATTGCCCAATTTCGATCTATTTAATTTTTAACTTTGTTTAAAAAATCTTAACTCGTGTTATTCTGCTCTTTAATTTCTTTGACACTTGTTTTTCAGTTTTTATCCCCTAT
This sequence comes from Carcinoscorpius rotundicauda, assembly GCA_011833715.1. Classification (NCBI taxonomy): domain Eukaryota; kingdom Metazoa; phylum Arthropoda; class Merostomata; order Xiphosura; family Limulidae; genus Carcinoscorpius; species Carcinoscorpius rotundicauda. Next base: position 18,069,106 of record CM022398.1, on the reverse strand, counting down.
TAATCGACTGTCTGTCGAAGATACCCTCGTGTTTTGCGCCATTAAACTCGCAACCACCATTACAGTTAAAAATTTGAATTCAAGAAAATAATTTCGTCTTTTAAAATCTTAATATTAGTTACTTTTGATTTTTTTCTTGGTTGGGTATATAAAATAGTCTAACATTAGAAACTAGAGGGAAACTCGGTAGAGCTCCTACAACTCCGCCACGTAGCGGTGATCATATAAGTTATAACGCACTCAAAATATACAAAAACGTGTCCTTATTTCCGTCATTATCAACCGATAAGAACCGTTTTTGGTAAGACAGTGAGAAGTAACATTCTGCATATGTCCGCCAAGTTTAATCAAAATCCGATGATTTTTGTCTTAGCTAGAGAGCAAAAGTGAAAAATCGTTCCCACGTGTTAACAATAAGGATTTGTTTCGGGGGGTATTCGTTACCTTGCTATGAACTTGGCCATCAAAAAAAAAATTGTTTCTAAATTTGGGCATAACCCAAATATATATCAACTTTCGTTCAAATCTCTTGAGCATTTTTACAACTCACGGGTGGAAATATAACCTCTGTCCACCTTTGGACAGTTGTGAAGTGTGATTTCGAAGTTACATTGAGCAAGTGAAACGAACAATGCAGTTGGACTGAATCGCCTTCGTACAACAAAATAATATTAGCTTTATTACAGCATTCATTTTTTTTGTAAATTAATTTAAAATTGTCACGTCAACCACGATAAGATGTTACATGATACAGCACTTTTCTAGCCAGCTGTATAACATGCTGAAGTATCCTATTATTATGGGCTCCGGCATGGCCAGGTGGTTAAGGTGCTCAACTCGTAATTCGAAGGTCACGGGTTCCAATCCCCGTCACACCAAATATGCTTGCCCCTTTCAGTCGTGGGGGCGTTATAATATTACAACCAGTTCCACTATTTATAGATAAGAGTAGTCCAAGAGTTGTCCATGGGTGGCAATCACCAGGTGCCTTTTCTCTAGTCTTACACTACTAAATTAAGTATGACGAGTGTAGGTAGCCCTCGTGTAGCTTTGCGAGAAATTTAAAAACAAACAAACTGTTATTATGATCAGAGTTTCTACTTTTGAAAATGTTTTGTGTTTACTATTACACTACTACTTAAGACGTGAACGAGGCCTGGCATGGCCGAGCGCGTTAAGGCGTGCGCTCGTAATCCGAGGGTCGCGGGTTCGCGCCCGCGTCGCGCTAAACATGCTCGCCCTCCCAGCCGTGGGGGTGTATAATGTGACGGTCAATCCCACTATTCGTTGGTAAAAGAGTAGTCCAAGAGTTGGCGGTGGGTGGTGATGACTAGCTGCCTTCCCTCTAGTCTTACACTGCTAAATTAGGGACGGCTAGCACAGATAGCCCTCGAGTAGCTTTGTGCAAAATTTCAAAACAAATAAACAATAAGACGTGAACACTTGAATTCTCTTCTCCAGTGACTTACTGGTCAGTCAATGGGCTTATAACTCTAAAAACAAAATTGAGTTTTGATACCCACGACGGGCAGATCACATTGAGCTTACTGTGTAACTTTGTGCTTATTAACAAACAAACAATTCTTGGACACTTGACTGACTACAAACACTTTGGTATTTCGGTTATAAGAGCTGAAAACATTTGAAAAGCTAACAATAAATATGAAATCGCTGTTTTGAATGAATGGAAAGAATTATGTAAAACTATTAAAGAACAAACAGTCCAGTTTGAAACGTACAGTTTTAAGTATAAGAACTTTCTCACGTATGTTGCAATTAGATAACGCTGGGAGAAGCGTTTAGTTAAGTAAAAATGAAATAAAATTATTGGTTTTCTAAGAAAATTTCCGATTTAAAAGAAACATTAACGCTTTCTGCGGGAGTTTTTGGAATATTAAAGTTTTGCCATCCAAACCGTATAACTCAGTATAACTCCGCCGTGGCAGAGAAGTACCTCTGCTGACTTACGTTAGAAACCGGGTTTCGATACCAATGCTGGCAGAGCACAGAAAACCCATGTGTAGCTTTGTGCTTAATTCTAAACAAACGAACAATACGCAATATATATTTTTGTACTATATAAAAGTAGGCGATTGTTTTACCTTAATATATTTGTTTTTAATATGTTAGAGCAAAGCCATACTGAGCTATCTTCTGTGTCCACGGCAGGGAGTCGAATCACATTATTTTAGCATTGTAAATTTGTAATTATACCGCTCTCCCGCCGGGGGAAAATTTTACGTTAGGTCAACAAAGAACAAGTGTGTTTTAAGCCTCGCATTGTGTTTCGACAAATCAGCTTAGAGCTTGTTAATCCAAACACGATGTAAAATGGTTAATTTTCTTTTTCGTTCAGTACGGTAAGTGTGACGAAAGTCTTTGCTAAAAACCATTGTTTGCCAAGTTTTCTGCGAAAGAGCAATTAGCACTTGTAAGTAGCTTAAAGTGTAAATAAGAACGATTATAATACAAACGTGATCTCGTTTTAAAGTTACATATACGCTTATTGATTTGATATGGATGTACACGTGCAGCACGCATTACGAGTGTAATTTGAAACCACGTGGTTAAGTAAGAATAACAGATTCGGGGGACCACAGTTACTATCATAACAGGTAACGCTATTTCGTCAATCTTGTACACAAGACGAGATTTTAAGAAACAGCTTAAAGGTAGATCTGCTAAATACTGCTACCTAGACACAAGTTTAATAACTTGTACACTACTGCGAGAGATAACTGACAAGACTGGTTGAAACGCGGCATGACTAGGTCTGTTTTTACCTCACTACGTACAGTCGCACGAATATAAAGCCCATCTGATATCCCCTTGCTACTCAGCTTAAGACTACTAATGTTAACAAGGACTAGACAAACGAAGGAAACGAGTATAGTTTCATAGTTTGCACATTACTAAGATGCACTGTGGCAAATATTTGTAGCATTGGTTAAGGCCCGTGTGTAAAGAGCTTGAACGTTGTTAAGCGCAGAGTTACACAGCTTACCGCTGAGTCACTAGGAGATTGGGATAGACAGTAGAGAGTTATTTTGGTTTCTTAAAATCGTCGGTAAATAGAATAAAAAATACGCACTTCATTCTCATATTGTGATGGCATCATTTTCATAGTTGAATACTTTTTCCTAAGTCTTAGTGGTTTTGCATGCTCTGGTAGAAAGTGTTATTTAAATCTTGGTGGAGCCATATCTCCAGTAAAAAGTGTTTTCTGGATCTAGTTGTTTAGCGTTTTGGAACAAAACATTTGGGGGAATAATATCTTCTGGAAGAAAGTGTTACTTAAGTATGTGGTATATGACAATAATATGACCCGGACAAAAATGTTGCTATTGGTGGAGGGGGGGTTAGTCAAATCCATCAATAGAAAGTTTTGTCTAGTTTTGGTGGGGTCATCGTTCCAGGAAGAAAGTGTTGTCTTCTCTCGGTAAGGCTATAGCTCTCGGTAGAAAGTATTAGTTTATATCACCCCGCCCTCACCCCCATCAGTAGAAAATGTTGCTAATTTTTATTCAGAAGACAGTAGAAAGAGTCATCTATTCTTTACTTACATAATAGTAGAAAGTGTCGTCTATTCTCTATTCACATGACACCAGGTAGTGTTTATGTAACTTGTGGGAGGAAATGTTCGTAACTCTTGGTAACAACATATATTAAGTTAAACCTATTGGAAAACATGAATACTTAACTGACGATATAGCTTCTCTAAATTCGTAATTCACATAGTTGTAATCCAAGAAGGATATACAAAATACTCATTACTTTTAAAGTATCTCGTATTATATCTAGAAGTTGAAAATCTACTTGAAAAGAACCACTTTTGATTCAGTTCCACGTATATATATACATGAACACGTAAAATCAACGTGTACTATTACGCTTTTACGTAGGCGTTCAGATGAATTCTGCGTGGAACTGAATCAAAAGTGGTTCTTTTTAAGTAGATTTTCAACTTCTAGATATGAAACGAGATATATCTATATATATATACACACACACACACACACTCTTCAAAAAAAGAAACGCAAAAGGGATATTTTTTTTTATTTTAAAGAGAAATATATGTAATAACATTATAAGCTCAGAGTATGTGATGTTACACGTGTTATGGCACTGATTGTCAGACCAAAATGACAATAAAAGTTGTGCACTTTGAAAACGGAGGAAAATATCGGATTTTTCGCCAAAACTCATTCGTGTCCAATAAATTTGTTTGCACATGTTGCACTTGCAGATCTCTCAAAAGTGACGGGTTTTCGGTTTCCGTAGCTCAGTTTTAAGCCACCGACACGTAATACAGTTACACCAAGAATGACTGAAGCACAACGCCATTGGTCGCTTGGAAGCAGGCAAATCTCGATCAGATGTTGCCAGAGCTGTGAATGTCCACCCAAGCATCATCACAAGGCTATGGAATCGTCACCAACAACATGGGTCAACTTGTGACGGTCCACGATCTGGCAGACCTCGTATGACCACGCCCGCACAAGATTGCTACATCCGGTTACGTCACCTTCGGGATAGGACCACCACTGCGACGTCTACTGTCTCAACCATACCAGGGCTGCGTAGGATTTCCGATCAGACCGTACGCAACCGTCGACGAGATTCTTAGGCCCCATGTGCAACCCATCATGGTGAACGTCAACCATGTTTTTCAAAATGACAACGCCTGTCCTCACACAGCCCGACTCACCACTGTCTTCTTGAGACACCACAATGTCAACGTTCTTCCCTAACCCTCCAGATCACCAGATTTAAGCCCCATCGAACATCTTTGGGACGAGTTGAACCGACGTCTGCGACGGCGACAACCTCAACCGCAGACTCAACCTCAGCTTGCAGCAACTTTGCAGGCTGAGTGGACAGCTATTCTACAGGATGTGATTCCTCATCTCATCGCTTCCATGGGCAGGAGATGCCAAGCAGTTATTGATTCTCACGGAGGGCATACTCGTTATTGACGTTGAATGACGTTAAATTTTAACTAGTGAGCGTGGACTTCACCTTTGCAGACTTTGGATGTTCAGCAGTGAATGTGCAAAGTTTCACACATGTCATACAGAACTACCCGGAATAAACTTATTAACAATTTGTCTCAAATTTTGCCTTTTGCGTTTCTTTTTTTTTGAAGAGTATACAAAAAATCGTAATATTTATCGGAATCTCGCGGATAAAAAATGCACACACACACACACACACACACACACACACACACACACACACACATATATATATTTTACTTCTTCTACTATTTATATTATTAGACTGTTCATTCTTTCTAAGAAAAGAACAGCAAAACTCAAAGTTTCGTATGGAACTTAAATCACAACACATTATTTCTTTGTCGTGATTCAGGCTACGGGCTCAACTATTTGTCTTCTCTGCGAAAGGGAATATAAATATATATCGGATATAAATAAATATATATATATATATATATATATATGTATGTATGTGTGTGTGTGTGTGTGTGTGTGTATTTTATTTTTTATCCACGAGATTCCGATAAATATTACGATTTTTTTTTATTTCTTATCTACTTTAAACATGTTATTTTTATACTTGTGATGTTTCAGCAGAAACTGGTATCAATGATGTGAAAAGTGATCGATATGTGTCGTCTATAGATTGGTTAAATACCAGCAGAACTGCTTCGGTTAACAAGTAGAATGATATACGAAAGTAAACCAATTACAATCTCAGTTTAACTCCAACAACTTAAAAATTCCTTCGTAAGTGCATAATAGCTGTAACTGGTGGATTGTTGTCTCTATAATTCGATTTTTTACAGTTGTTTACAACCTGGACCAAGCAGTACATAATAATATATATATAAGAAAGAGTAAGAACCTTACGAGTTTTGTTGTGAACTGAAACCTTATAGAATGAAACCAATTTCTAAAGGTAAACAGAAGCCACACTTGTATCAAGTGCTCAAACCAGTCTTGACTTTTATCAACTTTTTTTTTGTCCGCTTGTTTTTATTTCTTAGGTTTCAGAAGGTTGTTGTTTTTTTTTTTTACGTGTAATGTTATCGCAATAACGTTTTGCTATACTTCATAGAACTAACCACGCTTTTCGCAGGGAAGACAAATAGTTGAGCCCGTAGCCTGAATCACGACAAAGAAATAATGTGTTGTGATTTAAGTTGCATACGAAACTTTGAGTTTTGCTGTTCTTTTCTTAGAAAGAATGAACAGTCTAATAATATAAATAGTAGAAGAAGTAAAATGTGTAACTTTTCTTTACAACAACTTAATTCCAGAAGCTACTGGCCAAACGTGACTTTGAGAAGTTTTGTAAACGCACATTTATTTAAACAACTAATCCATCAGATGGTTGGTTTGTCTAGTGCAAACAACAAGAATTTCAATAGATTTTGCTTACCAGTGGCGTAACGGTACGTCTTACAACTGTAAAAACCTGATTTCGATACCTTTAGAGGAAAGAGCACAGATAAGCCATTCTGTTGCTCTGTGCTTAACTTGGAAGAAAAGTTTGATTTTTGGTAAACATGTTTTATTTCAGAATGATTTTGCATTTCGGAATTTATAAATATGTAGATAAACTGACATTTCTGTATGTTCTATACTGACATATGTACACACTGTAACGGCTAAACTTTGTAGACAATGCTGAATTATATTGTCCCTTTTAAGTTCGGCATTAGACTTATCTTTTTCAACTCTAATAGTTCTTTTTTTAATGTATTCTCATGTCCGGTCCTACTCTATCTGATAAACATGCATCCTTGAAATGTAGTTTCCGTTAAAAAAAAAAAGGGCTTCGTCGTAAGGCTGTTTTGTTCAAATTACACCAATTCTTCCTGATATCTGATGCAAATTTACATGAGAGTTTTCAAGCGCACTTTTCATTGGTCCGATCACACAGAAATCCATAAGTGCTACGTCCGGTAAAACTCACCGTTATATCTTTATAAGTAATAGTTTATTTGTTGAATAGATACGTCGAGGAAGCAAACTGTGTATTGTGTTGCTATTCTTAAATGGGAGATCCTTCTTGGTTATGTTGCATATTGTTGCTTGATCGAAAGCTTTTGCAATTAACCTTTCTGTGAGTAAATTTTTAACTGTTATAAAGTCATGTTTAGTTTACCACGTCTACGGTACGAGTTGTTGCAAGTCTCTTTCTGAATATCCTTTATCTTCCCAAAATTAATTCATATTCTTTTTGTTTTTTAATATCATTAAATACAGGAGACATCCCTATCCTGGAAATTTTAAGACCAAAACTTGAACTCTTCGACCTAAGTGTATAAATATTTTTCATCCGAAGGGGCAATTACACGCCCTTTCCAAAAGCGAGCAATTCTTATTCGCATCACGCTGTCTACAAAATGTCAAGCAAGGTCAAAACGTTCCGATACATGTTATTCCACCACGACTTTATATAGGTTGCGGTTGTCACGTGATTTGCTGATACGAATATCCAATATCATTTTAAAATATCACACTCAACTTTTACTGTGTAGACACAAAGTTTCAAAAGTAAAATTTGCACTACATTGTAATTTATATTTTTATCAAGTTGTTGTAATATTGTTCAAGAAAGATTACAACTTAGATCACGGGAGTGTGTGCAAATGGACCATCAACACAGATCTAAAGAGAACTACTTTTTGACGTTCTAAGTAAACTTTATATCAGGTGATGTGTGATTTATAACCTGAAATGAGATGGTGTCACAATACGTTGCTTCAGGTGTTTGGCGACACTTTGGTTAGAATTATATTTCACAAGAAATTGATTCAGGTGTTATCTTTAATTTAATTATACATGACAGGAAGTTGCGTTAATTGTTTAGTGGTAGCCAATGTTCTTTCGTTGGTATCATATGTGTGTCATGGGATTGTGTGTCAGTTTATATTCTGTGGTTCTCTGACAGTGAGTTATGACAGTCTGTGTTCTGCGCTGTGATTAGATTTATATTTAAATTGGAAATGACAATTATGTTGTCAGTTGTGTTCTGTGGTCATATTTATATCTCTGACAGTAAGTTATGTCAATCTATTCTATGCTTTGGTTAAATTTATATCTGTAACAGGAAGTTTTTGTCAATGTATATTCTTTGGTTACATTTATAACTCTGATAATAAGTTATGTCAATCTCTGTTCTGTGCTGTGATAACATTTATATCTGTGACAAGAAGTTTTGATGTAATTTGTGTTCTGTGGTTAGATTCATATCAGTAACAGGATGTTATGTCCATCTGTGTTCTGTGGTTCGAGTTATATCTGTGACAAGAAGCCATGTCAGTCTGTGTTCTGTGGTTAGATTTATATCTGTTACAGAAAGTTGTGTGAAGCTATTTGTAAATTAATAATGTATGAACGATTTATACTCTGTGTATGTCGTTTTCAGTCTTGCTAAAAGTACGTAAGTGACACTTCAATTACTGTTGTAACAATCGACAACTGGTCCCTATTTTACTTTGAAAACGTTAAGAGTTCTGTAGTCTGAATTATGGGCCCAAAAGTTGATCTGGATAGAATGAAGGTTTACAGCTTTGATAAACTAAAACTGATCTATATAAACTAATGCTGATGTATATAGTTTTGTCTCATCTCGCTCGTGATTACAATATTTTCTTTTAACTTTCAAATATAATATTTAAATCAAAATTTGAGGTTTGCTTGTTCATAAGTTTTCCAATCCGAATAAAGTTATTTAGCAGCTCGTTATTACCATTATAGTTATGTTTATCGTTGGACAGGTCTCACCTGATTATCCAGTAAAGATAATGCACCTAAGATAAGTCCGATGCACCTAAGTGAAGAAAAGCGTTTTACTGTTTCATCTATAACTCATCTATAACATACAGATTACGTTCTATGGTAGGCATAACTCACGAATGAAACTAAATAGTCAACCTTGCGTATATCTGCTACATCAGTTGTTTTGTTGAAAGTTACGGCCCATAACTAACTGACATGGGCTCAACTCTCAGTCACAACTGAAGTTAAGTTAGCAATCCCTACTCCACTCTGCTTGCTGTTTTCAGAGTTAAGCTTACTGACTCACAACGTTAAAATCCGGGATTCGATTCCTCGCTGCAGACAGAGTGCAGTTATCTAACGTGTACCTCTGCGCGAAGAAACATATCTTTTGCTGCAGGAGGTTCAGCGGTAAGACACGTGAGGATCAGATTCATAACTGTTTCTCTGACTGGTTTAATTAATTACATTTAATAGTGTACCATTTTAGCTACGACTAACATCTTTTAGGGTCAATAAATTAGATTAAAATATTTTGAATATTTACGTGTTTTTTGAAGGACTACACACATACATGTCTACATTTGGCAATGCTTTACTTTCATTTCTGACGTATGTTGGCAACAAATAAATCGCCTCCGATACACGCACTCTGTTCACTTGAGGTTTTTGCTTCTCCAGCCACAAACTGCTGTCATGTTTCCTTCTAGATGTAGCGAATTACTAAAAAATCAGATGGCGCAGCTTGGCATGGGCAGGTGGTTAAGGCACTCGACTCGTAATCGAAAGGTCACTGGTTTGAATCCCAGTCACACCAAACATGCTCATCCTTTCAGTTGTGGGGGCGTTATAAGGTTACGGTCAATCAAACTATTCGTTGGTAAAATAGTAGCCCAAGAGCGAGGGTGGTGGTAACTAGCTGCATTCCTTCTAGTCTTACACTGCTAAATTAGAGACAGCTAGCGCAGATAGCCCTCGAGTAGCTTTGCACGAAATTCAAAACAAATCGTATGACACGAAAACATGTACCCGTCAGAATAAGTACAAAATTTTAAAGGTCACTTAACGTTAATACGATAGATATAGTTATAATGGAAACCGTAGTATGCAGACAAGGAGACATATTTTTGAAGAAGTATTTGTGGGGGGTGGGGACAAAGAATATAAAAATAACAACAGCGACGCGATTGTTTTAAAAATTATACAAAAATATATTTAAAAAGTGCAGGTTTACAAAACGGCATATTGATCTAAAGATTAAATTCAGATTTTGGTGGTAGATCACAAATCTTCATGAAAGTGTATAGAACATCCACACGTACTTTTATCTGCTTGTAATTTGAAGATAACTGTGTATCTTCACACTAACGTTTCAAGTTTTCACGGAAACACCTTTTCCTTTGCTTCGTCTTACTACTGTTAATATGACATGGAGGTACATTCATCACATATTTACCCTTATTCATATGGGTTTTTTATTCTAACAGTTCATTTCACAAGTGCTTGTTTTTCCACCCGTGAAGTACTGATTCAAAATATGCAACTTGAATAAGCACCTAAATTGACTGTAATGATACTATTCAAAGCCGGAAGTACGAGGTAATGAGCGAATTGCAGTCAAACTCGTGTCTTACACGTGTTTGTTCTCAAATTGAGTTTTACTTCAGAGACACTTCCTGTTTAACTTATACTGTCGAGAAGACTTTCTAGTCTGTTTTTAAAACAGATAACAATCACATAACTATAAACTTATTCAATTTTTTACCAACGTTAGCTTACGTAATTATAATATGATACAAACGCTGTCTAGTTGTTGTAAATAAAATAAATACTCATTAAAAATTAAGTGTAGTTTATGGAGTTTGTTATTTAGTGTCAATGGTCCAGTTTAAATCACAAATATTAATAGTTATTTGTACATGACACAATAGATGTATCTTTAATATCCTAAAAAAACGTTATGCCATCTGAATATAGTCAATAGAAATACAATTTTCTTTGGTTTGTATAATATAACATTATATACAGCACACGAAGCAACAAAGCGTGTAACTTTTCCGCGTGTAACCAATCGGGATTTTGTCTGCTTCTCCACGGAATGGTCAAAGCGTGGTGTTCAGAAGTATCATTAGCCCTAATGCGCATGCGTGTAAAAGATGCAGTTGTCACACAAGTAAGTCCTCACTGCAAGGCAAGGCTGTTTGACTGGATAAAGGCTAACTCTGGTGGAACAGAGCCAGGCAAATGCGCAATATTTTACACGTTTCTCTCTTAGTTCTGGATGCTAATGAGGACGAGACATTCTAACCTAATGTTTGTAGTTCTATACTTGCATAATTATGCAATTATTAAAAAGCACAAAATGTAATTTGTAGAAATAATTAACGAAGTACAACTTAGCATTTATCAACGTAGTTCCTTGTTATGTACATCCTACATTTATAATATAATATTTTTGTGCAGAAACATTTTAAATAAGTAGGTGTACAATAGTATTCATAAATATATATACCTTTCTAAGTTTAGTAACTATTTTAAAGGTATTGTATTCTTGGTTACTGTGTATGTGTGTTTCTCCTTATAGCAAAACCACATCGGGCTATCTGCTGAATCCACCGAGAGTAATCGAACCCCTAATTTTAGCGTTGTAAATTCGTAGTCTTACCACCGTACCAGCAGAGAAAGTTCTTGGTTCGTGTTTATTTTATGTGCTTTTTAGTGCAAATTCGATTATAAAGCCTATATTTTATTTCAAGTTCACCATATGTTCGAATAAATAGTTAGTCGCGGTTTCGAATCCCTGTCACGCCAGACATACTTGTTCTTTCGGCCGTGGAGACGTTATAATGTGACGGTCAATCCCATTAATCGTCAGTAAAAGAGTTGGCGGTGGGTAGTGATGACTAGCTGCCTTCCCTCCAGTCTTAAACTGCAAAATGAGGGACGGCTAGCTCAAATAGCTCTGGTGTAGCTTTGCGCGAAATTTACAACAAAACCAAAGTAGTTATTGACTCTTAGTTATTTCTTCTTAAAATATATAATTCTCAAAAGTACTTTTGTTAGCTGTAACTAGAAGGCAGACCTGTTGTTTGGTATGTGAGATGTATTCGATCCAGAGCCGTTGAAATACCACACTAGAAAAACTGATGTGGCGATCAGTTTAGCCCTTGTTCACGAGGGTATTTAATCACTTAGTTGGAACGTTAGAGCAATTCCTTCTGTTTTGTTATTAGTTGTTGTTGTTTTTTTGTCATTTTAATAACCGGGAGGGTCAGGTGAAATGTCGACTTTTTCCTGTCTCCTTTACCGTTATTTTGTTCTCACGTGTTAGGATTGATTTCAAATATCCAAGAACTAGCGCCAAACATGAATCCTTTTTAACATCTTGAGATTAAGCTCAAAGATGAGGCATACTACCTTGTGAGAAGTGTAGTTACATTAATTGTTGAAGAAAGTGAGATATTTTTAACTCAATGAAAAGCACTTTCTTAGCGTGAATTTTGTGTTAGGTTCGGAAAGAAAAGAGCTGTTGATTGATTGGTTGATTATCTCTGAGAGGTCGTGACTGTCTTTAATTTTACCATCTTACATTTCTACTCAGGCCGTTGAAATGTATTGTATATTTCATAGCAGAATGTATTCTGAAGTACCACTAGTCATCAACAGCTACAGACTAATTACGATTAAATAAAGAACACAAGTGGCTTATGTTTTGTAGGGCCTGATTCTTTACAATGTGTGATAAATGTCTACTATAAAGAAACAGCAAGACAGTCCACTTGCTTTAAAATAATATAATTAAAACAAGTCAAACATATATACAAATGTTCGTTACTCTCTTGGTTACCACAGCTCTAACCAGAACTTCAAATAATTGTCTCTTAGTTTTCATGAAAATCTACACAGACTGATTCGATTACTTTAGAGTACAGCTGAAAAAATATTATTCTACACGCTGTTATTACAATATAGTCTGTGATAATTTCACTTTAAATACCGCCACTATACACTCTTTATCGTTAAACTCACAATCACTCTTTCTTTATCTAAATGCCAGTCTTTGGACTTATATTTATACGCCGACAGAAATTTAGAACATTTAACACATTACTAGATATTCTGACTTTATAATATTCAATTAAGTCGATGAAAAACTCGGAACGTTCCAACAAAATGATGAAGTAACCTCACCATTGTAAACAATTTCTAATTCTGAAGAATTAAACTAGGTAACATATGTTTTCTCAACAGTTACGTAAACAAACTTATCGTAAAATATTGTTTATGCAAATAACTAAACAAAGCATCTTCACCATATGAACTATCTGAATCGTAATACTCGCATTAAACAGAAACAGTCGTGTATATCTAATAAAATAAATTATAATTTTATGTGATTTCATCTACTTTTGGAGAGCAATTAAAGCTCAGTGGAAACAAATTTTATTTGAATACCAAAAGCTGACGAATGTACGACGCAGGCGCGCCCCTTACATTTAATATGAGATCAAAAGTCGTTTTATCACGTGCCACAGTTGACATGAACATGCAATTTAATGCATATTGCAGTTTATTTGTATTGGATACTTGTGGTCGGGATATTCGTCTGGCCCTACATGGCAAGGTGTTTAGGTCGCTTAACTCGAACTCTGAATGGCACTGGTTCGAATAACCGTCCCATCAAATATTTTTGCTCTTTCAACCTTTAGGTGGGGTTTATAACATGATGGTCAATTCTACTATACATTTGTAAAAGAGTATCCCAAGAGTTGGCGGTGGGTTATGATCACTAGTTTTCATCCTTCAAGTTTTCCACCATCAGATTAGGGACGGCTAGCGCAGATAGCCTACTGGTAGCTATGCGCGATGTTCAAACCAAATAATCAAATAAGTCTTAATGTGAAATTGATGGACTAGAGGAACAGCAACTAATCAGGATAACAGGACCCAGTAACTGAATAATCAATGTTTAGAATGATAACAGGACCCAGTAACTGAATAATCAATGTTTAGAATAATATCACGTGATGGTGAAACTCTTGTCTCTTAAGGATGCTATAAAAAATCAACTTTGTCTTTTTAACACCGTGATGAATCAACTTTTTTACATAACATTCGTTCACTGGTTTCGACGAAATTCAAAATTATTTTAAGATGACTGTGAATATAGCAAAGCTTTTAGAGTTAAATAATTTTAACCGTCCTTAATTAAGCAGACAAGGCAGTTAGTTGGTCAACATCACCTACCGCCAAATCTTGTGCTATTCATCTTTCAACGAATAGTGAAACTTATCGTAAAATTATAACGCCCTGATGGTCGAAAGGGCCAGCACGTTCGTCGACAGAGATTTAAACCCACAGATTGCGAGTTGAGTGCCCCTAACCACCAGGGTCCAGCTTTCAAATTGAAGAAATAAAACTTGTGAGGATACAACAACAATGACAAAATCTGACAGTGGTTTAATTAGGGTGTGGAGATATTAGGCTTGAAGACAGTGTTACACACAGAGAGTTGACGGACAAATCTCAATTTTCGACCACACAAGAGTGGGTGCTACTGAATAGCTGTTTTCCCTTTAGTGTACAAGTTCTAAATTATGGATCGCTAAGCACAGCTAGTAGACCATTTACAACTGTGCGCAGAGTTCTGAAACAAAGACATGAAGGTTAAAAAAAAAAGAGGAACAAACATATAAACACATGACACCTCATCTTAGAAATATGTGAAGAAAAATGTTTACAAAGGTTGTGTACCGTGGATTTGGTGTATATGTAATATTCTTTACTCATTTAATAAAAAAAAAAAAGAGGGTTTACAGTCAGATGTTGAAATGGTGATACATTAAACTGATATTTGAGAATACGGTGTATTTAGTAGAAAGACCCTGCATGGTCAGGCGTTCGGCTGGTAATCCGAGGGTCGCGGGTTCGAATCCCAGTCGCATCAAACATGCTCGTCTTTTCAGCCATGGGGGCGTTATAATGTGACGGTCAATCCCACTTTTCATTGGTAAAAGAGTAGCCCAAGAGTTGGCGGTAGGTGACGATGACTAGTTGCATTCTCTCTCGTCTTACACTACTAAATTAGAGACGGCTTGCGTAGATACCCCATTTGTAGCTTTGTGCAAAATTCAAAACAAACAAACAAGCAATTAAGTAGAAAGAAAAGATTAGAGACTGAAAAAAATTAGTATTTTGAAAACAATATTGAAATAATATAAGAAAATATTGATAAGTAATTCGATATTTTTATGGGCATGAAGTATAAACAAAAAATTCTAAAGCATTATTTTTCACGCATTGTTTTATCAATGTCATTGAATATGGCTGTTCTTTTAATTAAAACCTGGTCAAAACAGTGAACATAGAAGTAGTAGAAACTGTACTTTATTCACTATTAAATAAATTTAATTCGTCTACTGGTCCGGCATGGCCAAATGAGTTGAGGCGTTGGACAAGAAATCTGAATGTCGTGGGTTTGAATCCCCGTCGTATCAAACATGCTAGTCTTTTCAACCGTGAGGGCGTTATATTGTGACGGTCAATCCCACTCTTTGTTGGTAAAAGAGTAGCCCAAGAATTGGCGGCGGGTGATGATGGCTAGTTGCCTTCCGTTTTGTCTTACACTGCAAAATTATGGACGGCCAGCGTAGATAGCCCTCGTGTAGCTTGGCGCAAAATTCAAAAATTAGACATTTCATCTAACTGTTTTGTCTTTAAAATTTGTTACTCATTTTTTGCTGGAGAGCAAATTTACATACTTTTGTCCGTATTTGTGGGTTAGTTAAAACGTCTCAAAAAGCCAAATATCTGAAAGAATTATTTGCTTAACAGTTTTTTGTTTTTCTTCAGTACAGTGTAGTAAGTAATATTTTTATATCTAACCCGCAACACTTACTATATAATATATTATACTTTGTAATCATACACGTCAACGTCGTTTACTAACAATATCTTATATCTGGACGTTAAATACTACGACTAAAAAGAAGAAAAACGATTATTTCCAAGAAAATCCAAAGTTATTCAAGACGTGTCCCAACTTTCTTTAGCCCTCGAACGTTGACATGCATGTACACACAAAAAATGACAGAAATAATAAACTACTGAGTGAAGCTAAGTAACGTTTCTTTTGAATTTCGCACAAAGCTACATGAGGACTATCTGCGCTAGCCGTCCCTAATTTAGCAGTGTAAGACTAGAGGAAAGGCAGCTAGTCATCACCATTTACCCCCAACTCTTGAAATATTATTTTACTAATGAATAGTGGGATTGACTGTAACGTTATAACGTCCCCACGGCTGGAAGGACGAGCATGTTTGGTGTGACATGGATTCGAACCCGCGACCTTAGGAATGTGAGTCGAAGTTTTAACCACATGGCCATGCAGGACCGTGAAGCTTGGTAAATTTGGTAAATTACCACACGAGTGGTAGAATGAGGAAGTTTGTCAGCTTGAACTCAGGCGTTGAGGTAAAATATTTGTTTATTTATTATTACACCACAAAACTTTCTTCAACACATGGACAAATGGAGTAGTCCCCTTCGCTGGTAGAGCTGTTGCTATTAAAACACGCTTATAGAGAAAAATACAAAACTATAAAGCACGTGGTATGATTAACACTAGAAATCGTCAATGTTATTCTAATCGTTAGAATGTGTGGGAGATTGTAAAAGAAAAGAAATCTCCTGAAGGGACACGCAACAAACTGGTATCAAAGGAACTGAAGAAGCGGTGAATCTGTCTCGGAAACAAGAAACTACATGGAATCACAATATTTTGGAAGTAACAAAGTGGGGACATAAATGCTTATAAGATGTAGGGAAAACACAAAGAAACGCTCAGGGGTTAATAACATTAACATTTGAAAGACGTTTCACGACATTAAGGTTATATTTTTAATGTTTTTATTCACCAGAAGCAGTTTATGACATCATAAAATGAACGCTTGAAGTCTAGAAGTTTTCCGAACGTTTGGGCTTCTGTGGAATCTCGAAGCTTTCCGCGGTAAGTTGAAAGTTAGTGAAATACCAGAATGAATGAGTCAGAATTAATTAATGAGATTCGTTCAGTTAAAGAGTTACGGTATCCAAGACATCGACAGTTCGTCAACGAATTTGTTAGCAAGTTAACTTGTCAGCATGTTTGTTATGATCGATTAGCGATGATATTTTGCAAGGAAATGATTAAGTTAGGTATATTATAAGGTGTGAAAATACAGTCCAGTTGAAATTCTTTTTTAGTTTCTCGAGAACGTCAAATGATTCATATGGTTTAAATAACCAAATGTTTATTACTTTAACATAATTACAATGGAAAAGTTCAACTTAGAAACGTATGTGTATATATTGATCTATGCTTACATTTCACATACAAATTGCGTTTTGTGCTTTTAATAATTAAATTATTATGCAAGTACGAAAACTACAAACATCAGGTGAGAATGTCTCGTCCTCATTAGCATGAAGAACTAAGAGAGAAACGTGTAAAATATTGCGTATTTGCCTGGCTCTGTTTCACCACTGTTAGCCTTTATCCAGTTAAACAGCCTTGCCTACCAGTGAGAACAAACTTGCCCGACAACTACATATTTCAAACGCATGCGCATTAGGGGTAGTAAGAACATAGATACTTCTGAACTTCAAGGTTTCGCCATTTAGAAGAGAAGCAAACTAAATCCTGATTGGTTACATGCGGAAAAGTTACACGCTTTGTTGCTTCGTGTGCTGTATATAATGTTATATTATACAAACCAAAGAAAATTGTATTCTCAATGACTATATTCAGATAGCATAACGTTTTTTAGGATATTAAAGATACATCTATCGTGTCATGTACAAATAACTATTAATATTTGTGATTTAAACTGGACAATTGACACTAAATAACAAACTCCATAAATTACACTTAATTTTTAATGAGTATATATTTTATTTACAACAACTAGACAGCGTTTTTTCATATTATTATTACGTAAGCTAACGTTGGTAAAAAATTGAATAAGTTTATAGTTATGTGATTGTTATCTGTTTTAAAAACAGACTAGAAAGTCTTCTCGACAGTATAAGTTAAACAGGAAGTGTCTCTAAAGTAAAACTCTATTTGAGAACAAACACGTGTAAGACACGAGTCTGACTACAATTCGCTCATTACCTCGTACTTCCGGCTTTGAACAGTATCATTACAGTCAATTTAGGTGCTTATTCAAGTTGTATATT
The DNA here is from genome assembly GCA_011833715.1 of Carcinoscorpius rotundicauda. Taxonomy (NCBI): domain Eukaryota; kingdom Metazoa; phylum Arthropoda; class Merostomata; order Xiphosura; family Limulidae; genus Carcinoscorpius; species Carcinoscorpius rotundicauda. The sequence continues at coordinate 18,051,137 of CM022398.1, read as the reverse complement.
TTGAATCAGTACTTCACGGGTGGAAAAACAAGCACTTGTGAAATGAACTGTTAGAATAAAAAACCCATATGAATAAGGGTAAATATGTGATGAATGTACCTCCATGTCATATTAACAGTAGTAAGAAGAAGCAAAGGAAAAGGTATTTCCATGAAAACTTAAAAGGTTAGTGTGAAGATACACAGTTATCTTCAAATTACAAGCAGATAAAAGTACGTGTGGATGTTCTATACACTTTCATGAAGATTTCTGATCTACCACCAAAACCTGAATTTAATCTGAGATCAATATGCCGTTTTGTAAACCAGCACTTTTTTAAATGGAGTTTAGTTTTCGGTGTTAATTCCCTACATATAGATTGAAGCTTAAGTTTTACTCGCAGCCATCGATAGGAGTTTGTGAGTGAAGAAGCAGAAACCATAAGAGTATGTTTATTGGACACACTTTATTTGTCGCTAATATACATCTCAGATGTGGGGCCCGGAGGGTATGGTTAGGGCGCTTGACTTGTAAGCTGAAGACCACTGGGTTGAATCACCGTCACACTAAACATGCTTGTCCTTTCGGCCGTGGGGGCGTTATAAAGTATCGGTTAATCCCACTATTCGTTGGTGAAAGAGTAGCCCAAAAGTTGGCGGTAATTATTAGATGCCTTATCTTTAGTTTTACAGTGCTAAATTAGGGACGGCTAGCGCAGATAGCCCTCGTGTAGCTTTGCGCGAAAACTCAAAACAAACAAATAATCTGAAAGGTAAACAAAGCGTCACCAAAAGTTGACATGCAGAGGCGTAGTCTTTGGTAAAACGTAAAAGATGTATCCAAAATGTTGCTATTTGTTGCCTCTTAGAGTATAGTAATTGTACTTATAATGGTATATAATCAGATGTAGAAGATTGAACAAGACAGAAAAACACTTACCATTTAATTTTGGTGTTATCATATAATCAGTTTCATGATGAATAATTGTGCCTCAGATATTTAATTGGCCTGACATGTTTGGATGGTTAACGTATTCCATTCACAAGCTGAGAATTTCAACCCCTTCTCCAGCGTGGAGGCGTTATAATTTGAAGGCTAATCCCCGTATTCTTCATTAAAAGAGTAAGCGAAGAGTTGGGGTGGGTAGTGATGGGTAGCTGCCCTCCTCCAAGTTCGTCATTGCTAAATTAAGGATGACTAGCTCAGATACCCCTCCTGTAGCTTTGCGGATCATTCAAAACAAATTTAAGAAAGCCACCAAAGGAATCGAACTCTGGATGTTTAGCTTTGTAAGTTTATAAACTTACTGCTGACCCAATGGGAAAGTGCAGAGTTATACTTCATTTAAGCAGTAATTTTCTTTTACTTGAGGTGATTTGTTTCAAATCACGTCTATTTAGAAATACTAGTACTTCGATAGCAGAATGTATTTTACTACAAAACTCTTGTGTTGCTCAGAATTTATATAAATTTTGTGAACAGAAAATAAAAAACAACTTATTCAAAGTTGCAGTACAGTGTCATATATATAAGGGGATGACATTTGGGCGGTAGAAGTAAACAAACATGACCTTGACCCAATTACGATAACTTCGTATGAAAGTGATGACATTCCGATGGCATTGACCTGATATGTATCACATTGATAATAATGTGCCAGGGGCACACTGCTAGGTTGTAAAGTAAAATATGATTACGTAAAAACACCATGACCCAATTCGACGAGGTGCCATATGCAATTATAGTGTATAATTACAAATTTCATAATGTGACCCTAGGACATGAATCAAAGGTACATAATTCAAAACTTTTTTTTAAATAACGTGAACTGAGCCATATATTTTATTTATAATATATCATTTTTCATCTCGAGTCACTAACCTGCTCAAAAGAGGTGAGTTACGTTCACGAGAGTGCAGAGAAGTGCAAATGTCCACTCTCTCTAAGGTCGGCTTCTGTCAAATCACGGGGGACCCATTTTCCAAGTGTTGACACCTTTCCAAGCTGTTTGAGATGACGGTGAACTGTGTGAGTGGGTTGAATTAAGCTTCTGTGTTAGTTCTTCAACTGTTAGAGCACAATCTTTAACAAGTGCAGCCAGCAGCAAGTCATCATTAAACTCAACAGGACAACCTGAAGTGGCACATCACTGTTGCACTATTGTCTTTCTTAAACTCATAAAGCATTACATGCTTGATGTGCTCCTCATACACGCCCATCTTCATAAGGGTTTATTTGATTAATGATGTGAAAATTGAAGTTGGATTAGCTTCTTTCGGTTGTCTGAACATTTTGATATGCGTCCTATTTTAGTCATTAAAGTCTTAAACAAAGACAGAAATGATGATGTACTTTCTGTATTAAATTTTCGGACATTTCGTATGGGATGACCTGATATATCACGTTACACTGCTGTTTAGAAACAAGCAATGGATTCTGGTGATAAATCAAGCTATGTTAAACTGTTATGGATTCTCGTGGTAAATTACACTATGTTTCACTACTATTTGCAAACAAAAAATAGAATCTAAGCTAATATCTTCCAGAGCATTGTTTGAAGCCCAAAAAACAGATTCTTAATAAACTAGCAGGGACCCACAAAACATCTGCTGTCAAATTACTATCTATATTCTAATAATCTTCTTTAGATACAGGATTTATAGAATAATACAAAAGAATTCTAATCGCCGACACGATATCTTAGGCCTAACATTAATTACGCCTTTATTAAGAACGACCTATATTCAATAAACAAATAAATTCACACTGTAATTTGTCTACATTTTTTTGCCGCTCCCCTCTAATACAGCGGTATGTCTCCGGATTTACAATGCTAAAATTAGGGATTCGATTCCCCTCGGTGGGCTCAGCAGATAGCCCGACGTGGCTTTGCTATAAGAAAACACTATTAATAACACATTTTTTGCTTCAGTTCAGTTAGAGCTAAACTTTACCACACTTATTACTACCACTAATGTCAGTCTTCAACCTAACGTTGGACTTTTTAAAATACTTTGAGCTTTTAATATGTTGTCATTGCAAAATGTCTCTTAAAATATACTTACGTCCAACTTTTGTTTACATCCGTTGAAGTGTGTGCACATGCGCATTCATAAAATAGGGTATGCTCGCATGTTCAGGACAGACAAAAAACTAAGTATTATTATAATAGATTAGCTGCTTACCTATATAAGTCCCAGCATGGCCAGATGGGTTAAGGCGTTCGACTCGTAATCCGAGGGTTGCAGATTCGAATTTCTATTGCCCTAAACATGCTCGTCCTTTTAGCCGTGGGGGCGTATAATGTGACGGTCAATATCACAATTCATTGGTTTGTTTTGTTTGTTTGTTTTAATTTCGCACAAAGCTACTCGAGGGTTATCTGTGCTAGCCGTCCCTAACTTAGTAGCGTAAGACTAGAGGGAAGGCAGCAAGTCATCACCACCTACCTCCAATTCTTCGGGCTACTCTTTTACCAACGAATAGGGGGAATGACCGAAACATTATAACGCCCCCACGACTGGGAGGGCGAACATGTTTGGCGCGACGGTGCGAACCCGCGACCCTCAGATTACGAGTCGTACGCGTTAACACGTTTGGCCATGCCGGGCCCCAATTTGTTGGTAAAAGAATAGTCCAAGAATTGTCGGTGGGTGGTGATGACTAGCTGCCTTTCCTCCAGTCTTGCATTGCTAAATTAGGGAGGGCTATCTAAGCTAGCCCTCGTGTAGCTTCGTGCCTAGACATGCTGCTGTGCCATTGGGGGGTTTAATGAATATGATATTCAACAACTGTTTATATCACATAATTTCGTTAAAACTGAGTGGGCTAAATACACAATAGAGTATTTCATTGAATGAGATACAATGTTACTATTTTTATTTGTGATGGCAGTCTCATAGAAGGAAATGTGGCGAAGACCTAGAGAATTCTAAAACACTGTTTTGTTTGTTTGTTTTTGGAATTTCGCGCAAAGCTACGTGAGGGCTATCTGCTCTAGCCGTCCCTAATTTAGCAGTGTAAGAATAGAGGGAAGGCAGCTAGTCATCACCATCCACCACCAACTCTTGGGCTACTCTTTTACCAACGTACAGTGGAATTGACCTTTATATTATAACGCTCCACGGGTGAAAGAGCAAGCATGTTTGGTGCGACGGAGATTCGAACCCGTGACACTTAGATTACAAGTCGAACGCCTTAACCCACCTGGCTATGCTGAGCTGAAACATTGTTATGAATATCCGGGCCCGGCATGGCCTAGCGCGTTAAGGCGTGAGCTTCGTATTCTGAGGGTCGCGGGTTTGTACCAAACATGCTCGCCCTTCCAGCCGTGGGGACGTTATAATGTGACGATCAATCCCACTATTCGTTAGTAAAAGAGTAGCCCAAGAGTTGGCGGTGGATGGTGATGACTAGCTACCTTCCCTCTAGTCTTACACTGCTAAATTAGGGACGGCTAGCGTAGATAGCCCTCAAGTTGCTTTGTGCGGAATTCCAAAACAAACAAACAAACAAAACTGTTATGAATATAATTATGCACCACATCATAGTTTACGAAATGAGGTAAGATTGATGACTTTGTGTTGATTTTTTGTCAGCTCGTGACTTTAAATTTAATGTTAACTTGACAGGCAGCGGCATGACTGATGTATTACATTTAAAATATATGTCATGTAAATCTATGTAAAGAAAATATGCCATACGACAAAGTAACGCAACAACATTTGTTCTTTACAATGTGTTGTCAGATAAAGAGCAATCAACACTGTTAGGCCTAACTACGATAAGAATAAGTTTAGTGACGGAACAGAGATGCAAAGCTACTTTTATCACAACAGCACGAACTAGACAAGTTAGAATGCAAGCCTAAGGACTATTACACCAACGACTCAGGACAAACATCACGTATTACCCATGTTTATATCATATTTTACCAAACATATCCTTAAAATATTATTGTAATTTTTTCCTCTGTTATTAAAAAGATAACAGCGTAGAGAGAGCAAAAGAAAATCTAAGAATTGCCATGCTGAAAAAAAATCTTGTGTGAGGAAATTAAGGTGCATTTACGACGAACAAAGACGAAGACACGAAGTAATGAGGTATTTTACTTGACGACGAGAAACCAAATTGAAATAAAAATGTATCTCAGAACAGCTGGTGTGGGTATTAACACTTTTACTAATAAAGCAGAGAACAATATTTCGACCTTTCTAGGAAGAAGGTTATAGAAGATGACCTAGGAAAGTCGAAACGTTGTTATCTGCTTAATGAGTGTTAATACTCAAACCAGCTGTTCTGAGATGCATAGTTAGGTTCTGATTTCATGAAGATAAATGAACGAGCTCGGTGTGATGTTTACCAATGCTAATTATCAGAATGATGATCGATACCACAGTTAGGCTAAATACCTTTGCAAAATATGTTACTGACATGATAAAAAGATATAAACATGCAAATATCACTATATTTAGAATATTCAAATAGAATATTCTATAGAATAGAATAGAATATTCAAATGCCAAGTAGATCTAAAAATTTCCAGCGAGTAACCGAAAACTTGAAATAATCTAAACATTTAGGAACTGCATCAGAAAACAAGAAATAACAAAAAACACGAAACTTTATTTGCCAAGGTAATTGGCTATTTAAAAGAAATAAAAAAACAACAACAAAAATATATAACTTAGAACAAAGCACTCCAGTGAGACAGCCACAACTCTACGGAGTTACAACACTAAAATCCAAGGCTCGATTTTCTGCGGTGGATAGAATGTGGAGTGTAGATTAGCACGAAGACAAAAACAACATATTTAGCTTGAAGTGGCGGTAGCGGGTTCAAATGAATTAACTGAATTAACTTTTAAACGTCAAGATTTTGTTTTGTACCCATAAATTAAAAATTACTTGTCATAGGCTTTTAGCTTATTATAGCTTTGGCGTAACACATCAAATTGTATATATAACTCAAAATGGCTCATCTAGCCAGGTAGTTAGAGCGCTCGACTCGTAATCTCAAAGTCGGTGGTCCGAATTCTCGTCATACCAAACATGCTCGCCTTTTCATTTGTGGGGGCATTATAACGTGGCGGTCATTCTTACTATTCGTTGGAAAAAGAGTAGCTCAAAAATTGACGGTGGGGGGTGATGACTATCTGCCTTCCCTCTTGTATTACACTGCTAAATTAGGTACGTATAGCTTTGCGTGAAAATTCAAAACACAGTAACTGAAAACTCTGCCTTGGTTACTGTGGGCGTTAAAACGCACTCATTCTCGTGTTGTCAGTCGATACGTTTATGCACTCTCGTATCACATTTCTGTGAAGCGACTCTATACGAAACATCAAAAGCTACCAAACACTTGAGAAGTAAGGCTTAATGCTGCTAGGTTATGATTTAAAGACGTGAGATAAGAAAAGTGGTAAAAGGAAGAACACATTATATTAAACAACACTGATGATTTGTTAAGCCAAACAGTACACTTGTCAAAGTAATTCGATTTAACATTTCGATCGGGGGAAAATAATGTATAACTTAATCTAAAATCCCTGTTGGTTTCAGGTTTCACTTTTTATATATGGAAGTTGAATTTCTTTTCGCAATACCAAGCTTTAGGACTCCTTGTGGAAATTGGAATACAAACTCTGCAAATGACATTGAAGTGTAAATACAGTATGTTAAAACCAATCGTTCGACAGTAAAAACAGCCAGCACAAAAATAAAATAAACGAAGAAGAAAAATTATGTAGTGATTTAATATCTCCACAAACAATCTGGGTTGTATTATATTATGTATCACAAATTTTGTTCCTGGACAATATGTGTTATTTCTACATTGCTTATGTTGTAAAAGTACATAAAATGGACATTATTCCCTTCAAACTTTGTTTTTGAGACCTGGATAATGAAATTTACAATTTAACCTATTTTCTATGTAAACACGGGCAAATTTGCACATTTTCATTTACATAAAAGTCTGAATAAAACAACATATGAATCAAGATTTATGTGTATTTATACTAAAATGTTTAGAAGAAAATAGTTTTTCGAGGTTTACGACCGTCATATAAATAACTTTCATGTATGAGACCCCAAATACAGTCTCCCATCATGTTTTCATTGCATGCTCCCAGGTCACAAAAGCAAAGTTTGAAGAGAAAAATAGGTCTTTTTCATTTACGTTAGGCATAAATAATTAGGAAATAACACTTTCTGTTCAGGAACAAGAAAAATTAAAAATTTTATTACGTAGTGTTATGATTGTTGGAACTCTTTGATACTTATGAATCGATACTTAAAACGAGTCTGTAATACTTTTACAATGTTCACTCATCTGAACAAATCGTTAATAAGTGTAATATAAATATTTTTTAAAAGTTTAATTAGCATGTGTTGCTTACTGTGTTTCTCCTTTTTTATACATCGATATATTTCATTTGTTTTATATTCAACATTCCGTTTTTTATATTAACATGGAATGTTGAGAGTTTGTTTGTTTGAAGATAAGCACATTGTTACATAATGGGCTGCCTGTACTCAGCCCAACATAGTTATCGAAATCCAGTTTCTTGGAATGCTAGAAGACAGAGCAAAAACCTGTAGCTTCAACTGCTTGGGGTTTTAAAATATGATACCAAAACTGATATTTCTGGGGTTTTAAAATATGATACCAAAAGTGATGTTTCTGGGGTTTCAAAATATGATACCAAAAGTGATGTTTCTGGGGTTTCAAAATATGATACCAAAACTGATGTTTCTGGGGTTTCAAAATATGATACCAAAACTGATGTTTCTGGGGTTTCAAAATATGATACCAAAACTGATGTTTCTGGGGTTTCAAAATATGATACCAAAACTGATGTTTCTGGCGTTTCAAAATATGATACCAAAACTGATGTTTCTGGCGTTTCAAAATATGATACCAAAACTGATGTTTCTGGGGTTTCAAAATATGATACCAAAACTGATGTTTCTGGGGTTTTAAAATATGATACCAAAACTGATGTTTCTGGCCTCTTATTAATCAAAAAGAAGCTAAAGAAATAATTCACAAACACAAAAAATTAATTAAAAGTTTGAGAATAAATAAATATAGGATATGAAAAGAACAACAACTTATTATTGGAAACTGCGATTTTTGAACTCAGATATTCAATTAATATATAAAAAATAAAAATTGATAGACTGGAGTAGTGGTCCACTCGCAGGATCACAGGTTCGATTCCCAGTTACTGAAAATGCTAGATATGAGGACGTTATCTAGTGACGGTTAATCTCACTATTAGTTGGTAAACAAGTAGCCCAAGACTTAGCAGTGGGTAATGCTGACTAGTTGCCTTCGCTCTAGTCCGTCCCCCGCTTGTACAGAGGTAAGTCTACAGATTTACAACGCTAAAATTAGGGGTTCGATTCCCCTCGGTGGACTCAGCAGATAGCCCGATGTGACTTTGCTACAACAAAACACAAACAAACGCATGTTCCAGTTTATCACTGCTAAATTAGAGACGGCTATCTCGAACAGTTCTCGTTTAGCTTCACGCGAAATGCAAACCAAACCAAATCGATTCAGGAAAAAAATAATAATTATAAAAATTCCTCTATAGACTGAACTAGCTCTTCATAAGTCAACAGTAAGAAGATGTGATCCAAGAATAAATTCAGAAACGTTTCGACTTCAGCTATGTAAGATGAGTCATATATAGTCACTGCCATTTAGTCGCATAGTTGACTAGTCGCATTCTGACGCTCCTGAACAGACCTTAGGCCTTATTAAAACAGATGTTTCGTATCCGTTTTATATTAAGAGAAATAAGCAATCACTAAATTGGTTTTTATACACGTAGTTGACAAAGGTGAGTTGGCACAGAACACAATTTTTCCGATAGTTGTTGATCTGAACTGGGGAAAGCTGATTATTTGACAACTGTAGCACATTACGTTAATGTTTTTTACAACTTCTTTGATAACTGCAATTTCGATTTTATATTCACAGCATCACATTGAAATTGATGTATTGAGAATTTAGGGGCAAATTAAAATAACAAAGCAAACAACAACACTGAAATAAAGGAATGTCTTTGTGGTTGAACACGCAGTATTGACAGTTGAGGACTCGAAAATCATTGTTTATGGAATCTTATTTTAAATTAATTTTTAAACTATTTACAAATATGAAATGAGCCAAGTTATAACAAAGGGGAGGGTACCAAATAAAGGCTTAATCCCAAATAAAACAGAACGAGTGAATTTCGGTTTACTTATACAAAATTAAAAGCGGAACGAGAATAGCAACAGACATAACGACATGGGCTGTAACGACGTGGTGAGACTTTAAAATCGTCTTATACAATATATTCAGTCTCGATATTTTGGTCTGCAATTACCTTTATATTTCAGTGCATCCATTTTAGACTTGACGGAGCACTTCAAACCCAGTTATCACGTATTAGGTCGCTTCTGATCAACAGAAACCCGCTATCATGTATTGGGTTTCTTCTAATGACAAGATGAAATGCGGTACATTTGCAATAAAGTTTTTCACTACCTAGTCAAATCGTTTCGAAACTTTTATATTGCGTTCACTTGTAAATGCTGGTCTGTGTTCTTGATATTACATCTCTATATGCCTGAGCCCCAATTTATAGCCTGGCTGGCTTATATGTATGTAAAATATTCTGATCAATTAAAGAATAACCAGAAAGAAACGTATTTATTTCGACATAACTCCTCCACATCAAACACAATGGTTCAAGGCTTCTAACGCTAAAATCCGGATTTTTTGTACCGTAGTGGGCGTTGTATTTTGTGTAGTTTTGTGCTCAAAAACAAGAAAACAAAAATATATATATATGTATAAAGTTATGTTATGAAATTTATGTTTTCGCTTTTTCACGACAATTCTTACGAAATAACAGATTTTTAACAAACAACAAGTAATTCGATAGCAGGTTCTTAACAAACAAGTAATTCGATAGCAGGTTCTTAACAAACAACAAGTAATTTGATAGCAGATTCTTAACAAACAACAAGTAATTCGATAGCAGATTCTTAACAAACAACAAGTAATTCGATAGCAGGTTCTTAACAAACAACAAGTAATTAATTTCGCACATTTTTTTTCTACCTGGGTAACACCGAGTGCACTCGTATGTTCTTTGTTTTTTTTTATTTGTTGTTAGATTACTTGAAAATAATTTTGATTGACAACTGTACAAATTTTAGTACATTCGAGAAACCTTATACAAAATGTTTATTATTACTAGGACATTGTCAATGTCGCTCGTTGTTTATATGAAACTGTATAATATTCGTCTTACTTTGCTTGTATGGTAACAGACGTTAGAAATCCTAATTGTTTGATATTACGAAGAAAATGTGCAAGGATATAAAGATCAAAAAATGAACGAGTAATACTCGTATTATCACTAAATACGTATTCTTACCACGACTTGCATCACCATGTCAACGAAAACACTAAATTTTGTGGAGCGTATAAGGACTTAGTGTAGGCGTACATACTGGTGAAATATTTACAACTCAAAATGCATATTTTCAACGACAAACTATTACATCCAAAAATAAGACAAAATTTGATTTCGTGCACAATCTTACAAGTTTAAGTAGCTGGGACTTCTATGAAAAGGGATATTACACTAAAATTGACCATTAAGGTTTTATGGTTCATTTGGTCAAAAATAGATTTTAGTTAAAGAAGTATTTGAAAAAGGAGACGGATGGTACATATTTACAAAATGCCCACGTAATGTATTCATAGAGGTTGTAGTTAAATGATTCAAGCGATCAATTCAGCCTTACACTCACCACTATACTGGTACAGATATGTTGATGATACAATTGGTGGATTTACATCTACAGAACACATACGTAATTTTTCAGCCATGTTAACTCTATACACCCCAACATTAAGTTCACCTGTGAAAGCTAGAAAACTATCCAAATAGCATTTCTCAACCTAAAGATCACAAGAATCGATGCACAATTTAAAACAGAAATCCACATAAAAATCACTCATAGTGGATTACACATTTCCTGAGACTCAGGACTTAAAAACTTAACATATTGACAAACCAAATAAACATAGCCACAAAACTGTGCTCACCCGATGAAACTGACAAAATGGAACATTTCATCAACATCAACAAATTTCCTCCAAAAATCGTTGAAAAAATTATACACGCACACCTAGACCAACAAACAAGCAATAATAAATCCCAAAATACAACAAGCTACAAAACCTTTTACTGCTACATATCATGTGTTCCCGAAATCATCATAAAAAATAACCAATATTTGGAAAAAAACTTATAACAAAACACAACATTCCAGTAAACACTAAATTAATTCAAAAACCAGGAACAAAACTGAAGTCCATATTATGTAAAAACTACACTGACAAACACAAAACTAACATGATTTATAAAATACAATGTAACAACTACTATGACTTTTGTATTGGAGACACAAGCAGGAAATGGAAACCAGATTCAAAGAACAAAAAAAAACAAACAACTTCGCACATTTTTAAACAGTGCAACTCAAATAAGCACAACATAACGAAATAAAACATCCAGATACCAAGTAGGGAAACAAACGCCAAATCAAAGAAGTCCTATTTCAAATCAGAATCGAACTAATATAAAGGAACATCTTTATACCTATACTAATTAATAACCTAACATCTAACTGCAGCGCCCCCTACAATTCCTTACCCCTTTACACTCTCGTTTCTAAAACATTTGCCTGGCAACGGTCAGTTGTTGAAACTTTCTTTATTAACCTGAAAATGACAGAAGAAGGCCGAAATGTTTTTCTGTACTTTATATTAATTAAAGTTTTAATACCCACAGAAATCTCAGTTATCTCTTTTACGTTGATTGGAGCCGCAAGATCACGAAGTTAAAACGTTAAAATCCGAGAGTTCGATTCTCCGTGGTGAACAGAGCGCAATTTTCTGATGAAACAAACGAATAGATTGATTTGACTTAATGAAAGGAAACCGTTTATTCGTTATGTCTCTGAAGCTATGAAAGTTAATTACCTGGAGCTGAGAGAGTAATTGATGCAGAATTTCTTGTATTATGAACAGTTAGTTTTTCATTCTGTTTAATAACTATTTCTAGATAATCAGGAAATGTGGTCAAAGCTGTTATGTCCATACAAACCTAATGGTTACATAAAAATCGTTTATTTATAAACGTTCTTAAATTAAAGTAAATTTAAACACTGTTGGTCTTGTAAAATTAATTATTAGACATTATTGAATTCATTTATTGTGAGGTTAATCATTGATTACAGAATGCTGTAATCATAACCGTCAGAGAACGTGCACGACATCACATCCACAAACAGACAGCAAAGAGTTAATACAAAACTTTCAGTAACTAGTACTAGTAAAATAAAACTAAATTAAAATCGATATATGTTAAATCGAAGGTACAACACAAATATTTTAGCAAATATGATTAAAATTAACCAATAACACAAAATACACTGAACTGTACAAATAAAACATGAATAAAAATGAAATAACATAAAGCACAACAGGCAACTAGTTAACATATTAACCATCTATTACACATTATAACGCGCAGGCAATTGTTTGTTTGTTGTTAAGCGCAAGGCAATGTAATGGGTTATCTGTGCTGCGCCCGTCATATATAACGACACCAGATTTTTAGCGTTATAAGCAATTAGACTTTTTCCTGAATCAGCTGGAGAAAAGTGCTACAAGTAATCAACTGGAGAAAAGTGCTACAGGTAATCAACTGGAGAAAAGGGCTACAGGTAATCAAATGGAGAAAAGTGCTACAGGTAATCAACTGCAGAAAAGTGCTTCAGGTAATCAACTGGAGAAAAGTTCTACAGGTAATCAACTGGAGAAAAGTGCTACAGGTAATCAACTGGAGAAAAGTGCTACAGGTAATCAACTGAAGAAAAGTGCTACAAGTAATCAACTGGAGAAAAGTGCTACAGGTAATCAACTGGAGAAAAGTGCTACAGGTAATCAACTTGAGAAAAGTGCTACAGGTAATCAACTGGAGAAAAGTGCTACAGGTAATCAACTGGAGAAAAGTGCTACAAGTAATCAACTGGAGAAAAGTGCTACAGGTAATCAACTGGAGAAAAGTGCTACAGGTAATCAACTCTAGAAAAGTGCTACAGGTAATCAACTGGAGAAAAGTGCTACAGGTAACAAATATATCCCTGTGTGCTTGATGCATATACACATGCTCCAGTTCTGTAGTTTAATGGTCTTATTTCAAATAAGTGCAAATAAACCATTGGTGGCCAGATGGTTAGGGCGCTCGACTGATCGCGGATTCGAATCCCCGTTAACCATACCTGCTCATGCTTTCAGCTGTGAAAGTGTTACAATATTACGGTAAACCTCATTATACGTAAAATAGTAGCCTAAGAATTGGTGGTGATGACTAGCTGCCTTCCCTCTATTCTTACACTGCTAAATTAGGGACGACTAGCGCAGATAGCCCTCGTGTAACTTTGCGCAAAAAACAAACAAACTTTTAAACCATGGAATTATTTACATTGATTCATTAATTCAACATTATTATTTCTAGGTAACGTGTACATTTATAACTTATAATATATTTCAAGAAAGTATTTTCATGCGATATAGAGCTATTTAAGCAAAAAAAAATGAAAGAAAACCTATTTTTCAGTCGTATTTTCACGATGCATGTTAAGTGAACAAAATATTGAAAACAGCAACGGACACGAAATATACACACATTACAAATTAAAACACAAAATTCGAGAAACGCAAACAACATATAAACATAACAAAACAAACTAAATATACAATATAAACCAATCGCACAAAATGTACAAATCATTTCCAAATACAAGCATAAAAACACATTTAATATCAAACTGAAGATATTTACAACATATACATTTCATCTTGCAGTTGCCGTGGGACTGTTCAAATGTCTTCCTTAAAATATGATGGCTGTCGGTCTTGTTTCGTCTCCTGGTTACGATCCTGTTAAAACATCAACTCTATGAACAGCTGGTAAAGAAGACGTTGCAACGACGAGCGCCAGAGTGTACTGACGATGCACGTTTTGTAACGCGCGTTTCAGTCGCGTGAGGCTGAAGTTTTCCAGCCTGATGTTCGTTTCCAGGTTTACCGCAGTTCTCTCATGACAAGTGTAATAAGTTATTATGCAGTTCACAAGGTTTAAGACTCCATTAACCAGTTGGGATGGAAAACTTTAATTCATCTCAACCTGTCACACATCAGAAGGTCACCAACATCGTAAGACTGAAATGTTATAACCACAAAAACCACAATCCAACCTTTTATTGGAAAAAGCTGTATCGTTATGAATGTAGCACACGTACTTTGTCTTACGTCATTCATGGCGAACGTACTCGTCACCATGCCGCCAAAACATGTTTCTGCCAAGTGTCAGTGAACATAGTTGTTAATGTGTGAAATTAAGCAGAAAGCCTCACGATGGGCTATCTGTGCTCTCCCTATCGCGTGTATCGAAACCCGATTTCTAGTGTTGTAAGTCCGCAAACATGCCTCTGTGTCACGGGGAGCGGCGTTAACATTGTATTCAAATTGCCTCGTGTAGGATACAAACACTTAGTTAAGTGTAACTTAGCGCCAATCAACGGTAAGAGAATTCGGACATCTCACATGCACGTGAGTTTTTTCATCACTGTCGGGTTTTCTTTGAGACAGAGCTACAGTTAAACATTTTACATTAACAACTGCGATTAATTAGGTTACCAATTCTGCAAGTAGTGACCAGAGTTTTTAATCTTTCTGTTCACAAATCCAACCTGTACTCTGATAATAAAATTAACATAACATGAATAAATATGTAACATTATTTCCGATTCCACAAAAGAAATTTAGGAATTATGTATACTCCTGTAGTCGACGCAAAAATGTATTATGAATATAGTTAACATTACGTATCTTGTCACTAAATAACGCCCGGATAAAACATTCAGGAATATGTGCCATAGCATTGAAGTTTCCAATCGTACGAACGAAACATATTCCTGAAATAAAAACTACATGTACACTGTGTAAAAATGATTTTTATAATAACTTTACCTAACCAACATTGAACCACACAATCTGCGAGCATTTCAGTTACTGAACTTCATTCTTCATCACCAATTAAATCAATCGGTCAGCCAGCACTTCAGCTGTGGTGTTTCAGTGTGGTAAAGATTCTACGGAAGTGAAAAACCACAGGCTTGCGAGCAATGTCAGTGCATTCAAATATCAATCCAATAACTTTTGTGGTCCTCAAATTAATTTAAGTTACAGTGTATAGCTCTCTAAAGCAGTGATGTTTTCACATATATTCGAACAATTCAAACAACGTGAGGCGTTAAATAACAGATTTCTGGCATTACAACAATATGAACAATGTGAGGTTTTAAATATTAGATAATAAAGTATCTGGATAAGAATATTTTTTTCACTACTTTTACCACTTGTCCACAGAGTATGTACAGCTATAAAAACAATACTATTGGTGGAAAAAAGAGGTTTAAACCTACATTAACCTTTAGGGAAAAAAGTCATTGACCAGGTAGTGTTTGAAAGATGTTGACAAACACTGGACGAAAGTTGCTCTTTATGTATGTGGGTTGAGAACACTATAGGAAAAAAAATGTATCACGCCAAGAATGACTGACACAGAAAAACCCTCTTAACTGATAAAACTGTTAAGTTATCCGCTTAATCCTTTACCTATCATATGAAGTTATAATATCCCGTCATAACCTGCGAAATATTCTTTCTGCTTAATTGCTATACAGAAGTGATGAATAACAGAAAGACAGTGAAGGGTTGGTCGCCATTCAAGCATACTCAAAGATAGGACTTGCTGTTACCAACATCATACACAGAAGACCAAACAGAAGGCCTCACCATCAATGAACTGACAACACTGCAAGTGAATTCATTTAGTCATTGTTCTATATTACTGATGAACTTAATATTAATCATAAAACTGCATTCCTTTAGTTGTTTTGTTTCTTTCTTTGTCAGAATTCACATTTTAAACACCCCAAAATATGGTTAATTTTGAGCCATCTTTTCGTTGTGACTTTACAGACATTTAGCATCAGGAAGCTACTGCAGGAAAATAATATATCTTTAAATCTTTATTCAGATTAATTCAAAAACTACGTTCTACTGTTATTTAATGCCCTTATGAATTGAATGCAAGTAATTATAAAGTTTGATTTATATTTACTTCGGAATTAGGTTACCACAGTTACCATTTCATGGAGCTTAAATTAATTTATGTCTCTTTGTTCTTGCTCTTCTGTGGGGATACAGTGGTTTGAACAAGTTAGTGTCTTCGGGGATTTAATTTCCTGAGAAGCTTGTATATTGAAAATAATAACTTAAGTAGGTGATATAGGATTGTGGGATAGTGTAATAACACCTTGGCTGACTTTAAAAGTGGTAAAGATGTGGTAAAGATACGATCATGCAGTTTTTTGTCTCATAAAAGTTTCTGATTCTCCTAACGTCATAAAACCAGCTTGTATCACCCTAGTTCCAGAATCTTTATTTTCATCAATGAATAATAATGCTTTTTTTTTGTTTCACACAAGTGTTTATGTATTCCCTTTTCTATCCGTGTTTCACACAAGTGTTTCTATCATCACTTTTCTGTCTGTGTTTCACACAAGTGTTCATGTCTTACCTTTTCTGTTGTGCTCACCCTATTCTTTACAAAACAAATCTTTTCGAACCTCCCATTATGCTAACATTTAGTACCCACCTGTTGGCTTTACTTACTAATGTTACAGTCGTTTAATGGTGTACAATATCAAAATAGGCTCTGTATCATTAGCTTTAGTACAAAAGGAGTCATGCCCAATCCTCAAACCAAATGTTTGTTTTACCCAACAGATGCTGCCCACAGTGAAGGAACTGTGAAACATCAAGCTTTGTATCGTCAGTTGTTTACATTGAAATTTATAAAATTTATGTCAAAATATTTTAATTTTCACTTACCTCTGATTTTACAAGACGTAATTTCTGATAAACAAAAATATGCAAGTCAAGAAGCTGTTTAATAATTTAACGTTCACCACAGAAAGTTCAGAAAGTAAAAAGTGATTTTCTTTGTAATTTCTTCCCATTTACCAATGGTTCTACTTTCAGTTTACTAAATATGAAAAAAATAACATTTTTTTGGAATTACAGTAGTCATGCTTATGACGATTTCCGATGTATTTGTTAGTTTCTGTCTATAAGGATTGTTGTAGTGCTTTCTATCATTGAGGAAGTTTCGTCTGAATGACTGATAAATAAGAAGCAAAATTCAGTCTAATAACGATGCATTAAGTGTTTTATTTCTTGAACTAAAATTTTGCAACTTACTGAGTGACAGGCCTAACTCACAAGTAAAACTAATCGCACCCTCAACTGCCGCATTTGTCTTACATACGTGGCTAAAAATTCAACAAAAAATTATAAAACTAATTCACTAATTTGAAAAAAAATAGATCAAATTATCTGGCTCATTAATAATATATATCTGATGTATTTTATTTAATTAGAATATTTTATCCCGAAGTTTTCAGAAACTTTGAGACGCCACGTCAAATCTAGATACTCGAAACTTTTAGTACAAAATCGCCATCTTATGTCAAAACTCATTCTAACAAACAATACAAAATATCAATAACACAATTAATACATTTTTACAGTACCATTATTGAACAAGAGTTTTGTCTTTGCTATGAGTCTCATTTTAGTCTTCCATCTGTATTTTTAAATAGCTTTTCTGTATGTTTTAAATGAACTCACACTTTTAAATTTACATGTTGTTTTTCTGTTTATTGGAGAATAGTATCAAACACTATGCTTAATAAATGTGATTAGGTTGTTCTGTTGAGATATTCCTAATTTTACATTCCTTAACACACTCATTTAATATATTTATTTTTTACTGCAGGTGATTCTTTCAGAGCACATAATTGTGGATAAGTAAGGAGCAAGGAATTGGAGAAAAGAGAGTAAAAGTGAGTAAACGAATTCAGTTACTCAATAAACATTGTTTATAAAGTACAGGTTATGAATTGAAGTCAATGAGAAAATTTGGTACTGGTGATGATTGGGGACTGACCCTGTACTAGTTTTTTAATTTTATAGCAATCAGACATCTAGAACACACACAGAATACATCTAGTTTAAATGTAATGGAAAGAGTAACAGTAGAATCTTATTTAATTGGCATTGTGGCATTTAAAGTCAGATCGTTTTAGTGTTCTCTTATTTATTTTTTATTTTATTTGTAACCAAAATAAATCTTTCTGTAATAGACAGGTCAGTAGTTTGGATTAAAGGCAGTATCTTTGGTCTCATTCTCTCTGTATGTACTCAGTAGAGTAGGACAATATCTTTCAGTATCTTTTCATTATACCAAACATTGTAAAAAGATGATAATTATCCAAACAATTATGATGCTGATTTGATTGACTTTCTGAACCACATTGTGGAATAAATGTTTTCGTAGATTCAAAATGTGATGTCACTGCTGTGAGGAATTTTCATTGTGTGAACTATAAGATACACGAGCTTATACATTACATGTCATTTTCTTGGAGCAGGGACGTTTGACTTGGTTTTTTACACTTGCTTTGTTGTTTTCAAGTATATTTTATTACAGTGTAAGTTAAACAGTCTCTTGACACAGGTGATGTTTCATTTTTGGTGTATTTTAACTTCATCCTTTGAAAGTAAAATAAACACGAAAATGTGAAATGTTTTGCAGTTCATATTCTGAATAGAAGTACACTTTGAAACTGTGTAATTAATAGAAATTATAAATCAGCACAGCTAATTCTAACAAACAATACAAAATATCAATAACACAATTAATACATTTTTACAGTACTTTCCTCTCCTGGATTATGAAGTCCCATGAACAGTCTTAACAACGAATATATCAGCACATAATCTTAAAATTTCATTATTAACAACAAAATTACTCCTTGCGCTTAACAAAAAATATATTTGATGAACAAGTAATTTAGACAACACAACTCAATGAAGAAAGAAATTTGGTACTTGTATTTGTAAGCAGTTTGACTTGCTTTTTGGCAAAGGCTTTACTGAAGCTAATCCATTGGCTGTTCTCCTGTCAACATATTTGCAAAGATTATCACAATGGGTGACCTTTGGGTTGGACCATATACTGTCCTGCATTTATTACATATGTTATTTCTCTCTCTTTCAGCATTTACATTCATTGATAGTACAAGATATTAAAGATAATACAACGACATTTTCATAGTTCTGTTTGGGATGGTGATTGATGTTAAAAGTTGTACTCCCGAAGTTTCTGGAGTCATGCTACTATCAGGACTTCTGGTTTGCGAAATTTTACCAGCTACTTTAATATTCCTCTCTTTAAAATATAAAATTTTATCCACATGAGTAGTGATATAAAATACTGGGAATTACAATTACACGAAGTAGTTCCTTCCGAGTTGTACAATACTGCTTTTGTGTAGCATTAATTGTATTGCTATAGCAGCAGACAAACACACGTTTTTCCCATGTTATTCTTGTGACAACTATTCCAACAGCAAAATCACTGTATCTACTACGAGTTGTAGAAGTTGCATAGTCTAATACAGGACTATTAGTTATTTCTCTGTTGTTTCTTTGATTCGATTAGGCAAAAGTCTTGATTTCTTGGCATATTATCGTATGATGATTTCCCACAGCTCCATCTGTAATGTCAGTGTTTCCTAAACATATAACAGTTCCAATTTTTTTGACATCTTTGAGAAAACGTTTTATTTCTTAAAATATTTTGTCTGCAGATTTGTGTGATACGTCCTTTTCAGTTTCATTAAAAATATCTAATGCTTTGTGATTTACTACCCGTGTTCCAAATAAACACTTATCTAATTTCTATGATGTCTTTTAGATTCACATCAGTGGTAGTTTAGTTAATCTTTCTTTGTCACTCGATTTGACAATCCTTTAATTTTTAGCTGTTTATTTGTCCACAACTGTAATTCATTCAAGATCCATTTCCAACTGGAGGGGCTCCTTCAACGATATATAACTACTTTGATTTAGCCTAATCATTTGCATATCCTTGCCCAATATAATATCTATAAATTGCTCGTGCTGCAGCAAACCACCACTTCTCGAATAATATCTGAATATTGATTTGAAAACTTCCTTATTTTTCGATAATGGAGTCTTTAGTGTTTAACACTTTTTGTGTCATTCATTCGGAAAGTTACTTAATCTCTTTAAAGCTGGTCCTTTCAAATGAGTAAAAATAATTAATAGGTTTTGTTTACTATCCAATCCCTTGAATTTATAGATTATTTCAGTCTGAGCATTGCATGCTTTCCATGACACCTTTCAGTTCTAGTTTGTTGGTTTCCCGATTTCGTAATTTTGTTCAACGGTGTCTCAAATTGTGGAATTTAACAGGCGAGTCGTAGTTTATTAAAGTAATAATATTTTTTATATTTTTTTAAAAAACAAAATATAAACCGTAATTGAGAAAAAGCCAATCTACTTGCGATACGGCCCGCGAACAGTTCATTAAAGTAATAAATTGATATAATGATATCATTTTATTTTTAATGATATAAAAAAGACAACATTGAGCAAAAGCCAATCTAGATGTGATACAGTTTTCTATCTGCCAGAAAACGTTATATTACTTAGTATTACTTCATCTCACTTATCGACTCCAGTGCCTAAAGCAGCGTGTTTTTTCTCACACATGTCCCATGTACCTCAGTGTGTGTCAGTGAATGCTGCTGTTTACTCTATGTTCGAGTTCATAGTTATTTCTAGTTATTATGTCAGGACAAAGGAAGAAGGGAAAAGATGACTTTGAATGCCATGTTTTAAAGAACAATGGAGTGGTGACTACTTCGTTATTGAATCACGTAACAAAGCATTGTGCTTAACATGCAATGAGACAATCACAGTGCTAAAAGAATACAACCGTCGTAGACATTACCAAACCAAGCACTCATCAAAGTATTCTCAGTTCAAGGGAAAGCTACTTTCAGACAAATGTAAAACCTTGAAATGTAACTTATCATCACACCAGTTTGTATTTAAGAAGAAGAAAGTCGAGAATGAAGTTGCAACAAGAGTGACACACCTGTTAGTCAAGTGTTAACCTAGCAAGGAAAACCATTTACCGATGGTGAGCTGATTACAAATGATTGAAGCAGCCAAAGATATATACCCAGAAAAAGTAGACTTGTTTAAGATTATTAGACTTTTGGAGAATACAGTTGCTCGTAGAGTTGATGACATTGGAAACAATATTGTGTCTCTTCTGAAAGTCAAGGAAAAAAAGTTCTAGCACTTTTCCATCACACCTGATGAGTCAACAAATGTGTCCGACACTTCACAGTTGCTGCTGTTAATTCACGGAGTCAATATTAATTTTGAAATTGACTTAAGAATTAGCTTTTGTGCACAGTATGGATGGAACAACCACAGGTGATGATGTTTTCAAAGAGATCGAAAAATCACTAACTCGGTACAACTGGGAATAAAAACGGCTGAATTGTGTCGCAATAGATTATAGTAAAAACATGTGTGGTGCAGGAAAAGGCTTAGTTGTGCAAATTTACAAAGCTGTTGAAAATGCGGGTTGTTCCAAGCCTATGGTTATTCACTGAATTATTCATCAGTGAGCAATATGTGGAAAATATCTAGATATATTATGTGTCACGGAACAAGTAGTTTCGAAAGTGAACTTCATTCACTCTCATGGATTCAACTCCGTGAATTTTTGGTGGAAACAGAAGCACCATATCCCGACTTGCTCTACTACACTTTAGTTGCATGGCTTAGCTATGAGAAGGTTATGTAGCGAGTTTTTGAGCTTAGAACTGACAATGAAATTGTTTTAATGAAAATAACCGCTCTCAGTCATTACTCGACAACAGTGAATAGCCATGGAAATTAGTTTTTTTCTTTTGTAAACTTGACCACACGTCTGATGGAATTCAATCTTAGATTACAAGGCGAAACCGCGCTTATCTGTGCGATATGTCTACCGAGGTAAAAGTATTTCGGGAAAAAAAAACTAATTATTTTTGAGTCTCAATTGACGAAATGTTGTTTCACACACTTTCAATGTTGTGAAAAGTTCAAGAAAGAAGCAGGATCTCCATTCCTACACAGGTTTCCACAAGATGTCCTGTCTGACCTGAAATTGCAGCTGAAGGAGCGTGTTTTATCTTGTGACGAGTGTAACAGAAATAACCATTTGGTTGTTTTATTGATGAACTGCCACCTGAAGTTCAAAGAGAAATGATTGATCTGCAATCGAACGACATGTTGAAGGATTTGTTTTGGAATTTCGCACAAAGCTACTCGAGGGCTATCTGTGCTAGCCGTCCCTAATTTAGCAGTGTAAGACTAGAGGGAAGGCAACTAGTCATCACCACCCGCCGCCAACTCTTAAGCTACTCTTTTACCAACAAATAGTGGGATTGACCGTCACATTATACGCCCCCACGCCTGGGAGGGCGAGCATGTTTAGCGCGACGCGGGCGAGAACCCGCGACCCTCGGATTACGAGTCGCACGCCTTACGCGCTTGGACATGCCAGGCCCCTGTTGAAGGACAAATACAAAGAAGGGAAACTGACAGAATTCTATAAATGCCTTCCAAATGATCATTACGTTTATTTAAAAAAACAAAATAACTTTACTCGTCGATTCATTTTAGTTTTTGGCACAACCTATTTCTGAGACCCGGCATGGCCAGGTAGGTTAAGGCGTGCGACTCGTTACCTGAGGTTCGCGGGTTCGAACCCCCGTCGCACCAAACATCCTGGCCTTTTTAACCGTGGGGGCGTTATAATGATACTGTAAATCCCACTATTCGTTGGTAAAAGAGTAGCTCAAGAATTGGCGATGGGTGGTGATGACAAGCTGCCTTTCGTCTAGTCTCACACTGCAAAATTAGAGACGATTAGCGTAGTTTGCCCTCGAGTTGCGTTTCACGACATTCAAAAAAACAGAAACGAAACCTATTTCTTTGAAGACATTTTCAAAAATGAAGTACATGAAATCTAGTTGCTCATCAGACTAATCTGTTGAGCATTTGCAATCACTTTTCATGTGAGCCTCAGTTAGGCACAGTTTCATGCTTCTCACTGATGCTAAAACAGAAAATGGTGCATCTTTTCAATACGTGTTGTTATGATAAATGAATTGGTGATGCTGTATTTTGATTATGTTTGCATTCCTTCTTAATTTTACCACGACCAGCAAGGCCTAAAAAGATCTACCTCCCGGCCCTTGTCCAAAAATGTTTGGAGCACCATGTATTAGATGGCACAATAATAGAAGTAATAGACTTAGACCAATCTAATCCTCTTGTTGCTTACTTCTCAGTTAAAGGTGATTTAGGACGCAATTTTTGAGCAGATGCAACAAGTTTGATCGTTGCATTAGCAACTTTATTTTCTCACTGTTTCATTGATATTATTTTCGATCTCATTTAATTTGCTATTCTAATATTTCTCCACTTTGCTGATGTCTTTTCGTGTTTCTTCAGTTTTGTACTTGCATTATTGATATATGTTTCTTTGTTTTCTAATTTCGCGCAAAGCAACACGAGGACTATCAGCGCTAGCCGTCCTTAATTTTGCAGTGTAAGATTAGAGAGAAGGCAGCTAGTCATCACCATCCACCGCCAACTCTTGGGCTACTCTTTTACCAACGAATAGTGGGATTGACCGTAACATTATAATGCACTCATGGCTCAAAGGGCGAGCATGGTTGGTAAGACGGGGATTCGAACTCGCGACCCTCGGTTTACGAGTCGATCGCTTGAAGTAACAAACCTAAAATATGCAACAAAACAATTATTCGTTCAGAAAAAAAATGCAGGTTTAGATTCCAATGTTTTTATTATCACAGTTTCTGCTATAGTTTTGACCATTTTTTCAAAATCTCAGTTTGCTATTTTTGTAACAAAATCAGTTGAGGTTTAGTATGACCTGAACCTTAGAACTAAGTTAACAAAACTTGATTCTTCGTAGACACTCGGCTTTTGTTCCACATTCGAACATTTTAACAAGAAAACTAAAAATCTTTTTTTTAACCAACTTATTTTCTTAACATTATGAATTAAAATAAAGATTGTTAGCATTATACTGTTCACACGTACCCACCGAAATGAATAATTACCTTCCACATGAGAGGGTAATTAGGTAATGATGTTTATCAGTTGTGCACAATATGTTGACATCTGACACGCTTCAAACAGTGAACATAAAATTACCTTTGTTTCTGTGAATAAAACCTGCTAAGAGACTAGCTTAGTGTTGGTTTGCATTGGAAGTTATGTTCTATGACAACAAATCTTACGACTCGATTATTTAAAGAACGCGTTTAACTCAAGATATCACTCGACTTCGTTCATGAAACTTGATGAGTTAGGAAGTTAATCAGTTAGTTATTAATTGAGTTAATCAATGAGCTATTCATTTAATAAATTCAACGTAATAACTTTTAAAATTCAGTCGTAGATATGACAGGAAACTTATCGTGTAAGTCCGCTGAGCCACTAGGGGGGGCTTTTTTTCAAGTTGTGAGTTAATCACTGAGATTAGGGAATTTTTAGTAAAGGAAGCAAGATGTTCGATAAATGGACAGGATGGAAAATCAAGAAAACGAGCCTGAAAATTAAAATAATATCGAGAGGAAATAAAGAACGAACAAGAAGAAAGAGGCAGAAACTTAAGAGAGGAAGAAGAAATAGTTATAATACAAATAGTAACTGAGAATAAGAAGTTGATTGAAAATAAGGCTGAAATAGCTGTTGGAGATGTACAAAAAGATTATAATAGCGGCGTTGAAATATTATAAAACATATATCAAGAGCTCGGCACGGCCACGTGGGTTAAGGCGCTCGACTCACAATCTGAGGCCCCCCAGTGGCTCAGCGGTATGTCTGCGGACTTACACGCTAAAATCCGGGTTTCGATACCCGTGGTGGGCAGAGCACAGATAGCCCATTGTGTACCTTTGTGTTTAATTCAAAAAACAACAACAAAAAACAAACACAATCTGAGGGTCGCGGGCCCCAATCCTTGTCGCACCAAACATGCTCGCCCTTTCAGCCGTGGGTGGGTTATACTGTGACGGTCAATTCCACTATTCGTCGGTAAAGGAGTAGCCCAAGAGTTGACGGTGGGTGGTGATGACTATCTGCCTTCCCTTTAGTCTTACACTGCAAAATAAGGGAAGGCTAGCGCAGATAGCCCTCGAGTAGCTTTGCGCGAAATTTAAAAAGAAACAACAATTGTCACTAGAAAATGCGAAAACAAGCTGTGAGGGGTCTTTGTAGTTTAAATTATAAATGAAAGGTATTACTAACAATTATTTATACTTATGCTGTTGAGCAAAATGTGCCTTTAACAGTTAATGTATATATATGTATATATATATATATATATATTAATTTATTAAAAATACTTTTATCAAAAAGTTGTCTCTCTGGTTTGACTTAAACCAATAAGTGACAGAAATATATCAAAAGTCAAGAAAAAGATCTAACATCTGTTAACATGTTAATTAAATCTGCATGTAGTGTCATGTTAAAACACGTTATTTAAACAATGTATACATAAGGGTAAAATGAAACGTCTTCAATTCAAATGTCTAAAAAATCATTACAGACTTTCTCGTTTTCGTCTTACAATATCTGCTTTGCCCTTTGTCTGTTTCTAAATCTGTATTTAATACTCCTAAAATTTACTCCTTGTTTTTCGTCTTTACCTCAATTACTCTCTCGTATTTTCGCACTCTTAAACCTCAATTTTCAGTTATTTATTTTTACTAGATTGTCTGAGAATTTCATGTATCGTTTTCTGTCTCTTCAATTTCCGACAGTTACTAATATAGCATGAATATATCTCACTCTCCTACAGTATGCATCTTTATCACAATCACAACATACTCGATTTTTGCTGCAGTCGTAGTTATGAACCTCACGTGTCTCGTCTGAATCGTGTGTTAATTTAAGTTGAGAAGTATTACTCTCTCTGGCATGAATACATCGAGGATTCCGGTAGTTTCATTGAATAGCGTGAGGGTGCCACTGTCATACGAAGCAACCCATCTCCTGATTAGTCAGCTGTAGAGATGATAAGAATTTCGTGGTTCTCTTGACAAATCTGTGCAGCTCTTACATCTTTTCTTCATCACTCTTTGCTTATTAATCAATATTTTGTTTTTAGCAGGGATATTGGTGAGAAAAAGTACTTGTTTTTATGTAACTAATCAATTCGTTTTCTTTCACCTCACTGCAGTGACCAAATGCTCGTGTGTTCTGTTGTCCAATATACGAGTGCAATGTGGTTTAATTAACTTTGCTTTGAGTTTTGGTTAAATTTGCGTATAATTACAGATAAAAACAAACAGAACAGAATACAATGTATATCAATGCGAATTACAGTGGGATATCCAGACGAGTTATTTTCGTTGGACATCGCATAACGGTTAGTGCCCATGGATCGCGAATATAGGTACTTGTTTGCTCTTTCAGATGTAGGAGCGTCATAGATTCACAGTCAATCCCACTATTTGTTGGTACACGAATAGCCCAAGACGTAGCTGCATTCCTTGAGTGAGTCTAGACTTTCATTGCGAAATTAGGGACAGTTAGCGTAGCCATCTTGTAGCTTTGCACGAAACTCCAAACAAACTAAATCAAACTATTGGACAATAACAAGTCTTACATTCCCAAACAGTGGTTTTAAGTTGAAGCTTTTCTTTGTCAAAATTCTACTAAAATGCAATTCGAAAACTATCACACTTAGGACGCGGCAAATTAGATGCTTATATAAGTTTAGGAAGTACCGGCGATGTGAAGGCCCGGCACGGCCGGGTGGGTTAAGGTCTTCGGCTAGTAATCCGAGGGTCGCGGGTTCGATTCCCCGTCACACCAAATATGCTCGCCCTTTCAGCCGTGAGGCGTTATAATGTAACCGTCAATTCCATTATTAGTTGGTAAAAGAGTAGCCCAAGAGTTGGAGGTGGGTAGTGATGACTTTCCTCTTGTCTTACATTGATAAATTAGGGAAGGCTAGAGCAGATAGCCTTCGTGTAGCTTTGCGCGAAATTCAAAACAAACTAAACCCTTCTAGCAATCCTGAATACACTCCTACCAGTACTGGAAAGTGCAGTATTGTTGTTGTTTTGAATTAAGC
Organism: Carcinoscorpius rotundicauda; assembly: GCA_011833715.1. Taxonomy (NCBI): domain Eukaryota; kingdom Metazoa; phylum Arthropoda; class Merostomata; order Xiphosura; family Limulidae; genus Carcinoscorpius; species Carcinoscorpius rotundicauda. Next base: position 18,023,895 of record CM022398.1, on the reverse strand, counting down.
ACAAAGCTACACAATGGGCTATCTGTGCTCTGCCCACCACGGGTATCGAAACCCGGATTTTAGCGTGAAAGTCCGCAGTCATACCGCTGAGCCCCTCGGGGGCTGAAAGTGCAGTATAGAAAACAAAATAATAGAATGGGATGATATCTTAAATGAAGTTTCCTGCTTTGTTAGTGCTGAAATTAATTATTTTAAGTTAATCTATTCATTTTTTGTATTTTACTAGTCTCAGAAGACCAGTATATCCCTCGTTAGAAAGATTTGTTTGTTTGTTTTGAATTTCGCACAAAGCTACTCCAGGGCTATCTGCGCTAGCCGTCCCTAACTTAGCAGTGTAAAACTAGAGGGAACGCACCTACTCATCACTACCCACCGCCAACTCTTGGGTTACTCTTTTACCAACGAATCGTGGGATTGACTGTCACATTATAATGTCCCCACGACTGAAAGGGTGAGCATGTTTGGTGCGACCGAGATTCGAACCCGAGACTCTCGAATTACTAGCCGAACGCCTTAACACGATTGGCCATGCGGGGCTCTCGTTGGAAAGAACTAAATACATACTACAATACTGCAAATAATTCTTTATACAGTGAATAAATGGGTATGAAAAGTGAACTATTGCGAGACTGTTCCAGCAAACAAAAATTATCTGATTTTGTTATAAATGACCATTAATACCTCATTTCCTGTTTAAGAATGAAAGTACATTCGTACACTGTTTAATGTAGGTAAACACGTAAAGGACGATGTCAAAATTATTTTTCGCCATACTAACACAGCGATCGCCTGCTAACACTGCCCCCTGTGAATTGTCAAAAAGTTGCTATATCAAAAATAGAAATAAAATAACTTATACAGATATCTAGGAAAATTATATACACTTCGCCTGATTTGTAGAGTCTATATCAATTGAGCATGATGTGTCAGAGGATATATTTATTTGTAAACACTTCATTAAGAGTAGTTGATGACAACCCCACTCTCAAGCGCAGTCTTGTATGGAGACGCAACACATTGTCGTGTCAACTTAACGCGCAAAATTGTAAGGTTGTTAATGGATGCCCCCCCCCGTTAGTACAGCTGTAAGTCTACGGATTTACAATGTTAAAATCAGGGGTTCGATTTACTTCGGTAGGCACAGCAGATAGCCTGATGTGGTTTTTGCCATAAGAAAAACACACGTTAACGGATTTTCTACAGACAAATGTTTGCTAGCATTCACAACGAGGTTTCTTTTTTCTTTTGTTTTGAATGTCATGCAAAGCTACACAATGGGTGTCTGCTCTAGCCGTCCTTAATTTATCAATGTAAGACTAAAGGGAAGACAGTTAGTTATCAACACCCACCACCAACTCTTTTTACCAAAGAAGAGTGGAAGTAACCGACCAATTATAACGCATTCACGGCTCAAAGGATGAGCATGTTTAATGTGACAGGGATTCGAACTAGCGACCCTCTAATTACGAGTCGAGTGCTCTAATCACCTGGCCCTGCCGGGCCCACGAGGTGCCACCAAACATGCTCGCCCTTTCAGCCATGGAGGCATCATAATGCTAAGTGCTCTAATCACCTGGTCCTGCTGGGCCCGCGAGGTGCCACCAAACATGCTCGCCCTTTCAGCCATGGAGACATCATAATGCTACGGTTAATCCCACTATTTGTTGGTGAAAAAGTAGCTCAAGAGCTAGCGGTGGGTAATGATGACTAGCTGCCTTCCCTCTTACACTGCTAAGTTAGGGACGACTAGCGCAAATGGCCCTCGTGTAATTTTGCGCGAAATTCAAAAGCCAAAACTAAACCAAATCTTTGGTCCTTCGCTGCTAAATTAGGACAGATAGCCCTCGTGTAGCTTTGCGCAAAATTCTAAAGAAAATCCAAATCCATAACATGCTGCATGTACATTGTATCATAAAATTCCTTTTCATAGCTCGGAAAGCAAGGATTGTCTCTTCTGATGAGTCATTGATTTTTCAATCAGATGACTGTCCTGATTATAAAATACTTAAACAGATTTCTTGGAACGACAGTTTATTGGTAAAATGGGCTGCTGGTGTTGATCAAGTGGTAATCACATATATAATGTATGAATTGTGCTGAGTTGACAGTTTACAAAACATGTAGCTACTCTTTCATTTAGTACATTGATTATTCAACCAAACTACTAGTTTAACTACTGGTCAAGATATTAATACCAGCCAAAATTATTCGTAGGCTGTCATCAGCGCTTTGAACTATCGTCAGCACAATTGTACTGCTTCTTCTCTGGTTATCCCTATCACATCAAACATGTTCGCCCTTTCAGCCGTGGGTGCGTTATAATGTGATGGTCAATCACACTATTCGTTGGTAAAAGAGTAGTCCAAGAGTTGGCGGTGGGTGGCGATGACTAGCTGTTTTCCCTCTAGTTTTACACTGCTAAATTAGGGACGGCTGGTGGTGGATGGTGTTGACTAGCTACTTTTCCACTAGTATTACACTGGTAAATTACGAACAGCTTGCGCAAATAATCCTCGTTCAGCTTTGAGCGAAATTCAAACAACAAACAAATAAACTTTTCTGGTCGTTTTATCATCTGACTTTTAATGAACAGTGAGGTACGTTACCAACGTCTTCTTCGTCAGATAATTAAAATAAGATGATATAATAAAGTACTCTCATCATGAGTGATAAATTGTTAATCCATCTGTGATACATAGACGTACCACGTTCTTTGAACTTCCTTATTTCAATACAGAACTTTTGTAACTAGTTTCATTTATTTCACGTCCGACCAGTTTCCTTATAACTCGTTATTCAGAAAGCCATTGAGTTGATTCTATCTCTACCTTTATTGTTTTCTAGAGATAATATCAGTTCTGGCATGTCCATGAGAGAACAACAAGTTCATATTGGACATCAGCACCAACGACAATGAAACTAGGACAGTGTTTTACAGTTACCTGAAAGAGTAAAAAGTGTAACACTCATGGTAGTTGTATGTTCAAAGGCACTGAATGCAGTTACATTGCGATAAGAAATAATTGCTCGAATTTATAGTCTTATCCATGCTTCCCTAAAATGGTTTACAACCTTTGAAAATCCAGAAGGGATGAATATATATTGGATATCAACTTTACAATTATGTGAATTTGTCATCATTCGTCATCCAGACTCACAAAATGAAAATGTTAATTTTACAATCTTGCAACAAAATGAGACCCTGCCTATTTCTGAAGCATCTTAATACTGGATACTGTGTCGAAATTTAAACCATTTTGCCATAGAAATGTCAATTTATGCAGTGAAAGATTTCAGGTTAGACCACAATTACTACTTTAGGAGCTCCTGGAAGAGCGAATGAAGGATCCAGATCAGAGGAAGTGCTCCTTGCTGTGCAGCAAGGCACATTCTGGTCAATACAAATGTAGGAATGTATCTTGGATATGCATAAACTGTGGTATTTTTATGAGCAATACTGCGTGCAGAAAAATGTGCTGTGCCGTCTCTGTAAACAATGGTTCTATGATTGTGCTATAAGACAAGAGATTCTCCATACTTTGTATGATACAAATTCTGGAGGGCAACAAGTGAATTAACATTTAATTAACATTTCCCTTGAATTAACATTTAATCGTGGTGACTGTATTCGAGTCAAAATGTTTACTGCAAATACTAGTTTGTGCCATTATGAAAAAGAACTGGACATAGCAGGATAAATTTCAACAGAGAAATTGTTGAGTATTCTCTTTCAGAGAGACTAGGAGAAGTCATCAATACGTGCTCATCACAATCAACTACTTCACAAAGTAGACCATGGCTTCTCGATACAATGGCTCGGCTTGTAGTTAATGTGTTTGTGGAGCACTGGATAATACATCCTGTAACAATGTGAGAGATACACGTGGTTCAGAGAGCTAATTTTTGTAAAATAACCATTTGTTCAATGTGTTCTGTAAAGCAGTAAATGTGTGGAAGATGTGCACTTTACTTTATCATTCTCAGTTAGATGATTTTGACAGAATAAGTACACAACTGTTAAACACAACGTTGTCAAATTTATTAATCCTGGCCAAAGAGATTGGTATGAACATTTGCTGCACAATGTGATTGCATACAAAGGCTGTTTCCCAAACATGCTCATTCCACCTTGATGTGATGTATAGTCTTCCCCAAAATGAGATACCCAACAAAGTGCACAGGACTATGTTAATCAGTTAATGTTTGAATTAGTCAATTAACATTGAATGCTCCCATAAATTACTTAGAAAAAACACTTGACAATCAACAGAAGTGTTATGACAAACTAATAAAAGAATGGATGTAGAGCTGTGGCTACTGAATTTCATTATAATGCATGGACTGGATACAACTGGACTTGTCTGTACATCACACTTTGGCAAATTAGTTCATTAATGTACAAATTACAGTGGATATGAAGCGCATGAAAGCATGTGAAGCTTGCAGTTAAGTTGTGTCTGCACATCACAGACAAATCTCTCATACACTGATATAATCAGTAGTGTGAAGCTAAGAATAAGGAGTTAAAAGAAAATGAGAATGCCTTATCAAGTCATTTCAACTCACTTGATGAGAGAGAGAGATATCTGAAAGGATGAAGCAGATAAGGAAACACTGAAGTTGGAGGCAAAAAACAGTTTCAAAGACACCAGTATGAGTTAGGCTTGATGATAACAAAGTTATGAAAATTGGAGCTAGTGCGTATAATGCTTAACACATCAGTATTTTGCACAACTGAAGATGGTAACTAGAAGTTTAAAACCTCAACTGAAAACATTTTACCAGCCTTGCTTTCTGATATGTATGAAATGACCTGCACATTTTGTAATTGCTACTTGGTTTACATTATAAGTTAGCACTTCACCTAATTGAAAAATCAATGACTGGAAGGATTATCTGATCCTCAAGTGTTTCTGGGTGAATTGTCTGAGAGGGAACATTGTCCAGCAATTCGAAAGAGAAATTATCTTTATTTAATTGAGTGGTGAAAGCTGTCTTTCTACAGAACATGTTGTCTGTATCTCACCAGAATCCCCCTATATGTGTACTAAAAATATATATTAATTATACATGTAGAAATGGGAGAAGTACTTCTGCTGACAGTAAGTTGACACACGTTAGAAACAGAACAAGTATTAACTATGGATGATGAAAATTATCCCCCACCCTCACGGTGGGCAGAGCACAGATAGCCTATCGGGTAGCTTTGTAATTAATTATAAACAAAGATGCAAATGATGATAATTTCGTGAGAAAACTCTTAGTTCTGCTGAATTATTTCAGTGATTATTTTTTCGTGATAATTGAAATGAAAGACGAGTTGATTTTGATGGTTTATAGATGGCAGCACGTTATGAAGTATTTGCTTTCTTCGTTTTTTCGTGCAAAATTATATAATGAATTCCCTGTGCTGCGACACTACAGGTGTTGAAACCTGTTTACATTACGGGTGATAAGCAGAGAAGGTCAGAATATAACTCACATGGGAACCTGGAGCACTCTCTCATAAGCTACTAGAGTATGTGACAGAGTGTAATGGTGACATAGTAATCACGTGTGAAGACATAAATATGTACTCGAGGTCTTGAACAAGCGTATGAGCAGTAAGTAGATAAACCCACCTCGGCCAATTAAAGAATACAACAGTAAACAACATGCACACCGAAACAAATAATTTGATTTTGATGTTAAGGCTTCGTGTTGTGATGTTAACTGTTGTAACTGACATGAAGGGTATTATTTGAAATTATAACGTACCTGCTATTTTGACCAATAATAGTAAAAGATTGTTTCAATTTTTACAGTGAAATATTGGGAAGGTAGCGAATTTTTAACGAAGAGACACTGGTAAGAAAAAGACGCACGCTGTGCTTGAAGAAAAAACACAAATTTATCTGGTATTTTTTAATATTTTGATTGGATAAAAAATGACTGAGTGAAACTATATGAAGCATATGAAATTCAAAGGCATTATCTCAAACATCATAATAAATATAAATTTATTGTCTCCAGTATCTTATTCGTCTGAGATAGAATATTTTCCCTCAACATATAGCTTTACCAAATATTTTATTGGTATTTTTCAGTAAAACCTGCAGTAAAAATATACGAAAATTAAAACTTTAAGTGTGCTAAGCAGAGGCAGAAAGTAACACTCATATGATGAGTTGTAAGTTGCACCAAAAATGCCCCCCAGTGGCTCAGCGGTATGTCTGCGGACTTACACGCTAAAATCCGGGTTTCGATACCCGTGGTGGGCAGAGCACAGATAGCCCATTGTGTAGCTTTGTGCTTAATTCAAAACAACAACAATGCACCAAAAATAATTTCTAAACTTGTTTGAAGAAAGTTCATAAACAACTGCAATATAAACATTAGTGCATTCTAAAGGTCAAAAGTAAAGGCTGGTGTATCCTAACCAGGACTATGTCATCTGTGCAGAAACCAGTTTGTAGTTTCGATCACCATTTCTTCCTACTGGAACCAAGGTCTATCCACAATATAACTTGATGGTTAGGAGGAATATAAATGTGAGTTGGAGAGTAGCTTGTGTTATCTGTCGTTTACAACACAGGGAAATATAGCCAAAGGAATGCGCTAAATGATGATCCAATGAAGCCCAGATAGATCTATTGCGTAAGTACACGTGACTACTGTACAAATGTCATTTGATATTTAGAGCAGGTCGTGGTTAAAAACTTGCAGTTATGACCGTTTTCAACCTATACACCAAGTTGAAATTTTGACCAATTGAAATTAACTTGGTATTTTATTTTCAGTTTAGTCATTTGTTATTTAAGATTGATTTTTGACAACTTTTTAGTGTTCAACAAACCATTGGTTATCCTGTCTTTTGTCCAAAATATCCCAAAGACTATCTTATACGCTTGTTTAAGTTAAATTGTAAATTTCTAATGTTTATAATACTTTAAAAAAAGCTCTAAAGGTTTCCTCTTATTGCATTTTCTGTTTTTGATGGTTTTACTCTTTGTTTTCTCCTGTACATTTTAAAAATGGTTCTTTTTCTAAGGATTTTCTGCAATGGTTGGCTCGTTACATTTATTTGTTGTTTACAATACCATTAAATTAATTCACATGTGTCTTGTAAGACAAATTATATACGAATTTATAAATGATTTACTTTAAATGGTTCTTATTTAGTTTTTTCTTTTTAAACAGGTGCTTACTGTTTTCATTACACCATTTGATTTAAAGGCTTTTTACGCAAGGGGGTTTGGATTCATTGCTACCTTTGGATATATATTTTTACAATGGTTCCTGACGTACTCCTATTTCATTACGATTTTATATTTTAGAATATTTTATGTTCAGCAGTATTTCTGTAGTTATTTTATTGGATTATCATTGCATTCTTTTTATTATTAATATTTTGTATGAGATGTATTTTAAGATTTATGCACATAACAAAAAAATTTGCGTTTCCCTTCACGAAGTTTTGTGTGATATATTTCGTTTCCAAAGAAATTATATCCTTGTATCGAGCAGTTTTCAAATGTACACACATTATCCCTATCCTTTTTATTGTTTTTATTCGCAGGATGTTAGATTACTTTTCCTAAAAATGCAGTGTCATCTCTGTTACAAAACATTACTGTTGTTGAAGTGTTAATTCAATTTAAGTTTTAACTGTCATGCTTTCTTTCTTAAAGTTTTTTGTTTTGAATTTCGCGCAAAGCTACTCGAGGGCTATCTGCGCTAGCCGTCCCTAATTTAGCAGTGTAAGACGAGAGGGAAGGCAGCTGGTTATTACCGCCCACCGCCAACTCTTGGGCTACTCTTTCACGAACGAATAGTGGTATTTACCGTCTCATTATAACGTCCCCACGGCTGAAAGGGCGAGCATATTTGGTGTGATCGGGATTCGAATCCGCGACACTTGGATTACGACTTGAAAACCTTAATACACTTGGCCATGCCGGACCTCTTTCTTAAAGGAAATACATCTCTGTGAAATCAATCTTAAAAGAAAACGTTTATGTTATTGCTGTATAAATTATTATTGTTAAAGTGTTAATTTCGTTTAAAGTTCAATTATAATGTATTCTTCATTAAAGAGAATATATGTATGTGTGTGTGTGTACGATCTTTGTTAATTTAAAAGTGACTTTCAGCTTGTTCACGTTTCCAACACATGTTTGCATTCCATACAGTCACTGCACTGTCGACAGACAGGATATGGACCAGTCCAGCCGAAACTGAATTGTTCCTACTATAGTACAGGTCTGCACCTGTGTTAGCTCCTCCAATAGTATATATATACACTTACATATTTTTCAAAAATTCGGTAATTTTTCCTTTAGTTCAGTTTGGATGCATAAGGTTGCCCAAGTAAGCAACTACTTCACTTTTTTTTTCCAAAACGCATGGACAGTTGACAATTAGGTATGTTTCCTTCGTTCTTGCTAGCCGTTTTTGTTTAGAGCAGAACCACATTGTGCTATTTGCTGTGTACAGTACGGGGCATAGAAACTTTGGATTTAGCGATGTAAGTTCATAGACATACCACAGTTTCGTTTTCTTTGACGAAAGAGGACTCGTATCATGTAGATGACACTTTTAACTGTTTATTTGGGACTTTAATGGATTACAATTCCATCACCAGTGAGAGCGCTTTCTTTAAAACTTCAACTTAAATCTCATATCTTTGTCTGTTATACCATTTATAAACTGGTCACGTACGAATGAATCCAACTTTCACAAGGAGAATTCGAGTAAAATAATCGGACAAACCTTTCCAAGTCTTCTAAAAGTTTGACTAAAGTCTCTTTCCCCACACTACTATTTTCGAGAACTTTTCTCTAAATACGTTATTTTGGAGTATTTGGTTAATGTCATCTAAGCTGGTCCTTTTAATTGTGCAACAAAATAAATAGCTTGCGTTTACCTATTCTATTTGTTCACTTTGAAAATGACTTAGCACTGAGCTGGATATACCTTCCATGGTATCTTTTATAGCTCCTTCTCCTAAATACTATTTTATGGTATCATTTTATATCTCCTTCTCCTAAATTCTACTTTATGGTATCATTTTATATCTCCTTTTTCTTAATACTATTTTATGGCACCTTCTATATCTCTTTCTTCTAAATACTTTTTTATGGTACTTTTTATCTCTTTCTTCTAAATACTATTTTATTTTTTCTGTCTTTCTTTTCTTAACCTTCTTTAAATTGTTTCATCAGCTTCAATAAATTTCTCACATTACTTCATGAAGTCATTATGAAAGCTGATGTTTATTCAAATTTCTATTTTATTCCCATAAAAGTGTTTCCACTTTTGAGTTAAGTTTACATAGCGGTAAAAGAAAAAACTTTTGCTTTTATAACGTTTGCTACTGATTACGTTCGCTGGTTTGTTTTGAATTTCCGACAAACCTACACGAGGGCTATCTGCACTAGCCGTCCGTAATTTAGCAGTGTAAGACTAGAAAGAAGGCAACTAGTCATCACCACCCACCGCCAACTTTTGGGCTTCTCCTTTACCAACGAATAGTGGGATTGGCCATCACGTTACAATGCTCCAACGGCTGAAAAGACTGACATGATTAGTGTGATGGAGATTCGAATCCGTGACCCTCAAATTACGAATCGAGAGCCTTACCCATCTGGCCATGCCGGGTCGATTACGTTCAATTGGACACAAGTTGCAAGACAAGGTTCACAAGCATACATTTTTACATACGAATGTTGGCTTTATATACTAGTAAATTTTAACATAACTTTCCTCAATTGCTGAGAAACTTGACTAAATTACTGATTAGCCTAACAAAAGTACTAACTCTTAATAAAAAAATTTCACTCGATCAATCTTATCTCAATCACCATTCCCTTTGGTCCACTAGATAGTTCGATGTGGCTTTGCTGTAAAGAAAACACACAAATACGAACACACTCTCAATGAGTAACTACTTAAATCTTCTGTTCTAAATACTTCACGGAAGTCTTAATCACTAAAGTAACTGATTTTATAGTACTCCAAATTATAACTAGAGTACAAATCTAGTTGCTAATCGAAGTTTCTCAATTATTACATTATCAGGAGTAACAGCTCCCTTTAGCCAGCGTGAAATTGAAACATTGAAAATGTAGTTTATGAAAAATGTTTATTTAAATAAATATTAATCGTGAATTGTTTTTCACTGCTGTAAAAACGACTACACTTTTTTTCTACATATGTTTAATTCAGTGATATCATTTTTTTCTTTAGAGGAGGATGCACCAATCTGGGTGTAATAGCGTTAAATACTGATGGATTTGCCTGTTGTACCTTGCCTCCATAATTGTGTTTTGAATTTTAGGGAGGCTCTTATTTACCTTGAAGTTTGAAGATGCACATTTTCAGGAACATGACATTCTCAGGTTAAGTCCATGTGGTAATGACTCAACAAGTGGTAACATGCGTTATTATTCCCATTACGGTAATGGGTTGTGTGATACCACACTTTTTTTATGATATCCTGTCAACACTTTCAAAGTGTACTCTTCCTCCAGACATCTACTGTCATCTGTATCTTCACGAATGTAGTGTGTATCGTGACGATGCAATGTTTATTTAACCAGACTTTGTCATCTCATCCCACCATGTTTTCGGACCCAAACACAATTTTGCAGTGTTGTAAATATGCATCACTGGTACAGATGACTCCTGAATACCAACTCCTAGTCCTACTGTATCGTAGTGAGACACACGTAATAGCACTGGGATGGAGCATGATCAATTTTTTCAAACACGTATTGCTACTGCACAAAGCCAGCCACAAACAATTCGAACCAGTAATTCGGTGTTTTGTAGAGACCATCACAGTGAACCTTGGGATGTTTAGACTACATGAAGCTAGCATGACCTCTTTCTACTATCTTGTCGTATTCTTCTTCAGCAAGAGTGAAGTGACCATTTAGACAACAAAACAACAAACAATACACTTATCAACCTCACAGTTTCAAGGATATATCAACATTCCAAATACTCTAGGTTTAATAAAGTACCTCTCTAATTCTCTTCACATTCTATCGTATTCATTTAACGCTTCCTTCTCTCAAGTATAAGTTTTTATGATTTTACAAAGTGACCTACAATGACAAT
>CM022398.1:17827780-18011792 GCA_011833715.1 Carcinoscorpius rotundicauda | reverse complement strand
TAACTTTGTGACTAGAGCTAGATCTACAGAAGCTGTAATTTTGTTTCGTCAATCTTTGCGATTCATGTGAATTACTGGTTGTGCTGAGGGTCGGCACGTAAGGAACTGTTTAAGAGAAACCGAGGCAAATTGGAAAACAACAAATTTGAGACATCCGTCGAAAACATCGTAAAAGGAACTTCATCAAATTTATTGAACTGTGAATTGTTTCTGGACTTTCATTCTAGATCATTATATTAGATACAGGCCAGTACCATTTTGTGTTGTAATTAATTTTGAATGTTGAAACTGAATATCTATCATTGTTTATATATAATTTACATTATATCTGTTACATATATAATAGTTTACTGTAATAAATTATACAAGCTGTTATCTGTGTCTTTCTGTTGCGTTCAGTCTATATAAAACAAAAAAATACGTAACAACTGGTGAAATTAACTTTGCAATAAATTTGACCAATAACTTGTATTTTGTATTTATGGCAAAAACTGTACTTTATGCTACTGTCCCTAATATTGAACTGCTGCACAAATACACAATAACCTGTCAGCAGCACCCTACCATTTACAATAAAGGACTGACTGTGACTCTTACAAAGCTCTCCACAGCTTAAAGTGTGAGAAATGTTTTGTTAAAATGCAGAGCTGTATCACAGGCTAACCAATTCATTCCCTTTCACCAGTAATGATACTAAAGTATTTCTTTCACCCTTTATAGACATTATAATAAATTTATGCTTCAACAAATGTGAATAAACTTTACCAATGACATACAACAAAACTTATATACACCTTTCTACATGTTGTCTTCATGGTGTGGAAGAAACATGTTCTCAGATACTTTCATAACTTTTAGTACATAAATTTTTACATACTTTTACAAGAACTCTATGCATTTATTGCTTTTACTTTCAGAACATAAAACTTTTAACAGTTAACAGTGTATCCTTAAGGAACAGCAATATTCTTCTAACCAAATATCACAAGCATTACTAATAGATTTGGAACTGTACAAAATATCCCATATGAAATTTCCTTTGTTTACTACCATTTATTATCATGAACAAATAAGAACAATCTGCTTCAGGAAGGAAATAATTAACTCCTCCTTTATTAATTTATAATTGTCACACTCACCTTAGTTAGCAAATTTTAGAATAAAGTTGTAAATAAAAATGATCCCTCACGGTTTGTGATCAACCTCACTTTTAGCTGTTGCAATGTTATATACACAGTCACATTAACTCTCACACTACCATTTTTTACTCACTATAGTTTTTGTACAATAACTTCTTATACAGTAAGTGTATCTTAATGAAACTTCACAGGCTATCAGTAAACATTAGAAAAGCTTTACATACAAAATATCGGATTTTTGCATCAAATTTAATTTTTTTTTTAAATAATGATTTGCTCTTGCATTTTTTGTTTTTGAATGTTGACTATCCAACATACAAAGTAATTTTGATTTTAAGATTTAAAATACTTTTACAAATCAAGAAAGTTTTAAATTTCACATGGAAATATCTTTATAACCTCCAGATAATTATCAAATGTTTTTTAAAGGAAAAAAAACTTTACATTTTATCTGTTACTTTCATCACTGTACTCTGCACAGTTTGTGTCGATTTGACCGACCTCGTAACCACCATATAAATTAGGAAACAGATATAAATTATGCTTCTTCCTTTCTAATATAACTACAAAATATAACACAAAACATAAATATTTAATCTTAATACTTTAAATCTCATATCATTATATATATTTAAATTGATTTGACTAACATTACAAAAGTTGCATTGATGCAGTACACATACACTCATGATACTGTATCCAAAAGTAAAAAATTGGCCTTTATAAAGCTGACTTTCTTGTGGTCCAGTATACTGTCACTATTCAATTATAATACATTATACATTCTTCCCTGATTCAAGTTTTACCACATGACCGTTGCTTTCTGTACAACAGTGATCTGCACAAACATTTTAAAAATATCAAAAACTAATAATCAGAAACAAATCATGAGATGAGAAAAAAATTTATGAATATTACTAAAACTACTAATATTTACTTAACTAGTAGGAATGACTTGTACTACTTACCAGTTCCATATACCAATTTACGAAGATTTGTCGTGTCCTGCTGTCTTTTGTAAAATGAATCTGCTGCTTTTTGAACAAGATTTTCCTTCCATTTTACATGTCCTATAAAAATCAAATCATCATTTTCACACAACCACATCACTTATTTATAGTTACAAGGCATCCTCAGTCCCTCTTATTCAACTAGAGTTCAAACATTTTATATTTTAAAATTAAAACAGGAATACTTGATTAAACTAAAACTCTGCACTACCATATTTCCACATACCATCATTATCAAGATATTTCTAAATCGTGTTTCTATTTCATTAGTTGTATCTTTCTTTTATAACACTAGTTTCTTTGGAAATCATTAACATTTAAAGAAAGAGAAGCGATCTCATTGTAACATTGCATTGTTTCAGAGGTGCAAGCTTCAAAAAGTTGTCAGGGCAGGACTTCCAAAAATCAATGTGGTGTGAGAGTTTTGCATCACACTATACAACAGTACTTCTAAAAGGTATGAAAACATTCAACTGAGTTTAAACTTTTTTTAGAATATCATAAAAATCTTTTAAATTTCTGATTACCATTTAAACATAAAAATACAACTTTAATTAATGTTTCTAATGTTTTAATTTAATTGATAAAAAAAGATCTTTGGATTTTATCCCAAACAATTTGAACATCTGTACCTCATACTGGTAATATTAGAATGGTTCCACCAATACCCTAATTTAAGGTTCTCAAACTTCTTCCTTAACCTTTACCATGCCTGACCAGTTGATAACAGCCTCAACAACATATTCCAATAGTTAATAAAGATTTTCACTATTTTCTATCTCTCTCTTTATTTATTTATTTTCCCTCCACACTTTTTCTTCTCATTCTGTGATCATAAGTTCTTCCATAATTTTCAAATTCTCAAAATTATTACAATTCCTTTTGAACACTTATTTGGAAGAATATTAACCCCTTCTAACACTGCTAAATTATGATAAGAACACAATAAGAGAGATAAACAAAATGTAACTATTTTCAACCTTTAAGTCATGTCACACCATAATCAAGGAAAGAAATGGAAAAAAACACTTCTTTCATCATTTTCAGCAAGAAACTAGAATGTTTAGAATGTAAATTTGTACACTCTGTATATATATATTTTATAATTTAAAAATTATATTTTAAAAATTTACATAATGTAACCATTAAACATTCATTAGAAGTATGGAACTATTAAAAAGATACATTGGTAAAATGTTGCCAAATTCCCTACTGAAAAACAGAAGAATACATAAGGGTAGTAAAGCAATACCAATAAAACTATGAAACCTATCACCTTAAATGTTGTGAAGTTCGAAACACTTTACAACAATTGGAGAAAAAAATATATATGTAAAAACGGCTGGTTTGGGTTGAGAAACGTTTTTATGCAGAGAAGTGAACAACATTTCGACCTTCTTCGGTCATTGCCAGGTTCACAAAGAAAGAGGTAACTGACCAATAGCTGACCACATGTTTGAAGGGGGTTGTGTAACTGAGTGTAGGAATGTAGAGGGTGTGCTTAGATGTTTGATTATATTTATCAATATTGGTATAAAGGTGTTCCTTTGTATTAGTTTATTTTGGGCTTGAGTTGTTCTATAAGTAAGGCTTCTTTACACAGCCCCCTTCAAACATCTGGTCAGCTATCGGTCAGTTACCTCTTTCTTTCTTTATGAACCTGACAATGACCAAAGAAGGTTGAAACGTTGTTCGCTCCTCTGCATAAAAAAATTTTCTCAACCCAAACCAGCCATTTTTACACATATATATATTTTTCTCTACAAGTGGGTTTTCTCGTCATTACTGATAATTGGAGAAATTACCATTAAACAGCTTTAGTTAAGATTATCAAATTAACATAAAAAGAATTAGATAGCAGAAAAACCAAAGTATACCATGAGTTTTCATCTCATTGTCAAGTTGACATGTAACAAACCAAAACCATGAAACTAAAAATGACAGACTTGAGATCTTGTTTTTAAAAACGGTAAGTGGTATTTTAAAAAAAATTACAGTGTGTAATACAGGCTGTACTTACAACAGGGTAAAAGGACTTTTTCAAAAACATAATACTTTATTATTTAACTTAATTTCCTTTATTTATGTTCTTAAAAAATTGACAACAGCACCACATAGCATGGCTTTACCAACAACATCCAACAGTCTGTGATGTCAAGAAACCCACTTGTTGAGAATTTTATATGCATAAAAGGCTCGTTTGGGTTCAGAAAATATTTTAAATAGAAGAGCGAACAACATTTTGACCTTCTTCGGTCATTGTCAGGTTCACAAAGAAAGAGGTAACTGACCGGAAGCTGACCACATGTTTGGAAGGGGTTGTGTAACTGAGTGTCGCAATGTAGAGGGCGGGGTTAGATGTTTGAATATATAATTTTATCTATAATATTAATATAGGTATAATGGCGTTCCTTTATATTGGTTTATTTTGGGTTTAAGTTGTTGTATAAGTAAGGCTTCTTTAATTTTGCATTTGTTTATGTTTGTTTCTTTATTTAGTATTTTAGTGTTTTCTATGATTATGTTGTGTCCATTTGACTTGCAGTGTTCGAAAACGTGTGAAAGTGACTTTTTATGTTCTTTGAATCTGGTTTCCATTTTTCTACTTGTTTCTCCAATATAGAAGTCGTGGCAGTTATCACATTGTATTTTATAAATAATGTTGGTGTGGTGTTTGTCAGTGTAGTTCTTACATAGTATAGACCTTAGTTTTGTGCCTGGTTTTTGAATAAATTTAGTATTAAATGGAATATTATATTTTGTTACTAGTTTTTGCCAAATGTTGGTTATTTGTTTGCTGATGTCAGGAATATATGGTATACAGCAGTATATGGTTTCGTGATTTTTTGATTCGTGAGATATATTTACTTTTGTTGGTTGATTTTGCTTTCTGTCTAGGTGTGTGCGTATAATGTTTTCTACGGTTTGTGGAGGAAACTTATTGATGTTGATGAAGTATTGTTTTATTTTGTCTAATTCATCGTTAATTTTATCTGGTGAGCATAGTTTTGTGGCTGTGTTTATCTGGTTTCTTAGTATGTTGAGTTTTTGTTTTGTTTCATGTGCTGAGTCCCAAGGAATGTATAGTCCAGTATGGGTGATTTTTCGGTGGATTTCTGTTTTGAATTGTGTGTCGGTTCTTATAATTTTGAGGTTAAGAAATGATATTTGATTGCTTTCTTCCTGTTCACATGTGAAGTTAATGTTGGGATGTATAGAGTTAATGTGAGTGAAAAAATTAAGTATGTGTTCTGTAGATTTGAATCCCGAAACCATGTCATCTACATATCTGTACCAGTATAGTGGTGGATGTAATGCTGTATTAATTGCTTGTGTTTCAATTTGTGTCATAAAAATATTGGCTAGAACTGGTGATACTGGGTTGCCCATGCTTAGGCCATTTGTTTGTATATAGTTTTGGTTATTGAACATGAAGTTTGTCTTTATTGTGGTGAATTCTATGAGGGTTGCTAACTGGTTAGTGGGAATGTCTATAATTGGGTTAAAGTCTCGGATATAGAGTTCTAAGGCTATCTTGCAGGCTTCTGTTGTTGGAACTTTTGTAAAGAGGGATATAACATTGAAACTGGCCATTAAGGCTTTATGATTAAGTTGATTTAGATTAGACTTGAAATTAAAACAGTCTTTGATGAATGAGCTGGCTGATGTTGCATATTTGGAGAATGCCCATGCTATGTATTTACCAAGATTGTAATTAAACGATTCATATGTTGACATTATTGGTCGTAATGGACAATCTGGTTTATGAGGTTTGGGGATGCCGTATATTTGCGGTGTGCATGAGATGGTTTTACGTAGGTAGGAATAAAGTGTTTGTGAAATTGTGTTGGCTTTTTTCATTTGTAGTAGTAATATGCTTAGTTGCATCTCATGTGTCTTTGTTGGATTTGTGTGTATTGGTTTAAATTTGTTCGTGTCTGATAGGATGTTATTCATTTTTTGTATGTATTCATTCATGTTCATTATTACTATAACGTTACCTTTATCTGCTTTTAGAATTTTTATGTTTCTGTCTTGTTTTAGGTTTTTAATGGAATTAATGTCTCTTTTTTGTAAGGTTGTTTTTTAGTTTTCTGTTTTGTAAAATTATGTTGATGGTTTTGTAAGAAAATTCTTTGAAAAAATCGTTCAAGATGTTGTTTTTAGGTGTTTCTGAAAAATATAAATTTGTAATTTTACCTGGGAAGTTTGGCTGTTGGATGTCAATAAAATTATCTAAGTTGTCTTCTTTCTGTTTGTTGTTTTTGTTTTCTGTAGAAAGTATCACAAGTCTCCTGGCTAGGTCTTCTAAACATGTTTTGATTTCTATGGTTGAAATGTACCTTGGTGCTATTGCGAAGTTGAGTCCTTTGTTAAGTAGATGTATCTCGTCTGTGTTTAATTGTCAGTCGGATCTGTTAATTATGAGGTTGGTCAACGGTTTGTCATGTTGATGTCTTTTCTGTTGTTTACATTTTAATTTTTCAAGTTTTTTGTTGTGGCAGATCTTTTTGTCTCTGTCGTTCTTAGTATTGATTTGGTTTATGTTTCGTTGTATAAGTCCGTAAATCTCTGGTTTAATGCAGCATGCTAGTTGATGGTCTAGGTTCATTTTTTGTTTTTGTAAGTCATGTAGTTCTTTGTATTTTGTGTTCATCATGGCTTTAAGTAGTTTTTTCTGTAAATTTTGGATAATGTTTGTGTATTTATTAAAATCTTTTGAAAGTTTTACCTTTACAAAATTAGGGGTTAGTTGTTCCTTTCTACATTGTTGAATAAAATTGATGTCATTTCTTCTATTAATGATTCGTTGGTTTAAATTTCTTAGTTTCTTAACGATCGTGTGAGCGTGTACTGTTAATAGTGGTGTACTGTATGCTTGTTCAGACATAATGGTAACAGGTAAGTACAAATACACTGAGAAAAACACAAAAACTTACACTTCTCGAACAATCGCCGTGATGAAATAACAATCAGTGATGTCGAGAAACCCACTTGTTGAGAATTTTATATGCAAAAACGGCTCGTTTGGGTTCATAAAATATTTTAAATAGAAGAGCAAACAACGTTTCGACCTTTTTTCGGTCATCGTCAGGTTCACAAAGGAAGAGGTAACTGACCGGAAGCTGACCACATGTTTGGAAGGGGTTGTGTAACTGAGTGTCGCAATGTAGAGGGCGGGGTTAGATGTTTGAATATATAATTTTATCTATAATATTAATATAGGTATAATAGCGTTCCTTTATATTGGTTTATTTTGGGTTTAAGTTGTTGTATAAGTAAGGCTTCTTTAATTTTGCATTTGTTTATGTTTGTTTCTTTATTTAGTATTTTAGTGTTTTCTATGGTTATGTTGTGAGGCTATCTTGCAGGCTTCTGTTGTTGGAATTTCTGTAAAGAGGGATATCATTAAAGAAGGATTCGACCGAAAAAAGGTCGAAACATTGTTCGCTCTTCTATTTAAAATATTTTCTGAACCCAAACGAGACGTTTTTGCATATAAAAATCCAACAGTCTACAGACAATTATTTCTATTTTCTCCTTTTCTTTCCCAACTTTTTCCTTTTTCCCTTTTTGTTTTTCTGATTTTTAACTATACAAAATTCTTCCTGAATTATTCTCATACCTTTTGGACACTTATTCACAAAGATGGTTATCCATCCTGTTAAAAAATATATAAACTAGAACATATTAAGTGGATATTTTATTACAATCTCTATCCCAGTTACTTTACCTTTTTCTTCATCATCGTCAAGTTCACTGTCCTCATCTTTTTCCTCAGCTTTGTCCACAACTGCATCAGTATTTCTCAAACTCTTCAATGGTTGAGATGAGTCACATGAAACAGTCACACCATCTGTTCTATCATCGTCACATTCATCTTCATCACTGTCATCAAATGCTAATGCTTCTGTTGATTCATTCTAAAACATTCAGCACAGTGAAAAACTAGTTAGCAAATAGCATTAAATTTGAATGTATGCAACAGCAACAAACTGCATTATCCCAGGAGAAACACATCTATTTAATCTCAAAAATCCATAAATAGTTATATATAATTAAAATCCTTATAAATAAATCAGCACTATACAATTTTACTACTACTATTAAAAGACGAGTATCTCTTCAAAAGTTATGGATTATCCCCAAAAGTAACAAGGATTTTCAATGATGGATTACAAAAGAAACTAATTATTTTTTTCATTACAAAAGACTTATCTACTTGAAGAATCTTATGATGGATAATGTGAAAAGTGTATTCAGCTTTAAGGTAACAAAAGGATTAAAAAATATTCAGATACAATGTAAAAAATTTCACATAATTAATTCATTAATAAAGCAATACACATGAACTTCCATTACTCAACTGGCCAAAGGGTAACAAACAAAATGTGAAATAACAACACAGAAATATCATGCTATATTATAATTACATGAAAAATGTTTGTTTCAAAGTCCTTGAATCTGCTACAAATTTTACTGCTGAACAAGGAAGCTACATGAACCAGGCCTAAACGACTAACAAACTGTATCTATTGGATGAATCTAATTACCTAATATTAGATCACAACTGAAGTGGATTAAAAAATGATTGGTGAATGAACAACGACAAATATTCCAGATAAACCCCTAACCCCTGAAACTTATGATATATATCTTATTTTTCATTCCTAAATTTTAGGTAGTTATTCTAGATCTAAAGGATTAAAATTACCCAAGATTCATTACTTCTTTGTTAAATGTTTGTAATAAAGTACACACAAAGCCATCAAAATTTTCAATAAACATGTAACAAATATGAGAACTAACACAAGGAAGTAGAAAATAGAGCCTGTCATGACCACATTTGTTTGTTTTAATGCAAAGCTACACTTGGGGCTATCTGTGCTGTACCTGCAAAAGGAATCAAGCCCTAAATTTATGCATTATAAGAACTGAAGCCATCTCCCACAAATTTACAATTTATTTTGCTTTTTTATAACCTTTTTACAAGTATCTTTAGCAAATAAGATTAATTTTAATATTTAACCGTAAACAAAAATGTGGCACTCAGCCAGACACATTTACCACAATTTCAGCAAGCATTATAAAATAACTTTACACACTATATAATGAGAAATATATTATTACACATAATAATTACTTTGCTTATTTAATAAATTCAAAAATATTTGGTTGGTTGATTAGGGGTTTATGGTGCAAAGCAATGAGGCTCTCTGTACTAAACAGGGTGTAATAATACAGAAAGTAAAATATTGCACAAGGTAAAAATTAATCTTGTTAAAAAAAAAATACAATTCCAAAGGTAGGGAACAAATTAGATGGAATTAAAAAGGCCAATGGCCCATAAATATTTTGAAAGCAAGTCTGACAGTGTCACCTAATTCATTGAAACTGTCCAAGGTCAGGAGTAAGTCTACGGAAAAGACAATCTAAAATGGTGCCATTGCTCAGAGTCATAACAATTATATGACAGTGAAATGTAGACTACCGTGACTTTAATGTCACAAAGACTACACATTGGTCAATCAGTCCCAGATAACAGAAAATGATGCACCAAAAAACTGTGACCAATGCATAGCCTAGCCAGCAAAACTTCCTCCTTCTAATCTTACAGAAACAATACAGGCAAAGAACAACAGAAGATTTGATGTGGTAAAACTTATGATGTTGCTAACTCTGAGTCAACTGCTAATTGGCACAAAGCTGAGCCTTCAATATGGGACAAGCACAGCTATGAAGGCACCAGAGCAGACAGACTTAGCCACTGTGTCAGCAAGTCCATTTCTACAAATACTGACACGGCTTGGTATCCAGAAAAACTGGATAGAAGAGGAAGATAAAGTTGTTATTAACTATCAACAAGAACAGCACCAGTAGAGAGCTAAGAGGGTCATTATAAATGGTACAAATGGTGTATTTCTTGTTTCTATGTGATCCAGGGAAAAAGATACAATATACAACTTGGCAGAGAGCATAAAAACTGTAGTTGGTAACCTGTTAGCAACAACCAAGTCATAACAAACCATGACAGACCCCCATGAGTCACCTGATATTGAACCATCCTTATAAATGGAAATGGGAGAATGGTTCGAAAGATGTTTAGCAAAGAATAGATAGAACTCCCAAACAGAAGTATCCATCTTCTGTAGATTACTCAAAGAAAGGAAACATGTGAGGATGATAATAAACCAAGGTGGAATAAGCTGACCAGTGGAGACATCAATGCCATCCAAGGTCAAACCCAATTCAGCCAAATGTGCTTGGATACAAATATCAAAAGGAACTATAACAGTCCATCTATTCTGAAAGAGCACAGACCACCGAGGAAGTATTCAGTCCCAAGTAGGATGCTGTAAGTAAGGTAAGTAAGGATCATAATTAAGGATCAAAGTTTGATGGTATACTGCAAATGGCAGAGGTGCAGAGGAGGTTCATGAAACTCAGTGTACAAACTCTGGACTGAAGAAGTGCAAGAAAACACAGGTGCAGAGTTGAAGTTCCACATAGTAAATTGGGTCCAGTATTTTCACGGCCAAGGTCCTGTGAAAACCACAGGCTAGATCAGGAACTAGACCCAGTCAATCACTGCAGGAATAGTGGAGATAGAGAGAGAAGTAAATGATGACTTATCAACCCGCTTATCCATAGAAGACAAAAAGACTATAACTGTTTGGAGAACAACTCTGTTGGAGGCACAGAAAGCTATGTCTGCACTCGTACTGTAGCAGTGGAACATAACGCAGCAGCATATGTCCGAGATAGAATTGAAAACAATAACTTCCATTGTATTGGAATAACAAACATTGTATTTTGTTTTCCTTCACCTACTTGGGGTGTTATTGGTTGTAAGAGGAATGTGAACCAACACAATTGACACAGTGAGAATCTGTTTGACACTCACAAGTATCATGGTCATTGTCACTACAATGAGCACACATCAAAGAACCATAACTATACGCTTTCAAATTTTTGAACTGCTGACACTGTAAACATCTGAGAGGGTTAGGAATGTATGACTGCATCTTACATTTCAGATAACCTGTGTTGACAGAGGCAGATGGATATGATGATGTAAATGTCAAAATTAAGACATCAGTAGGCATCATAATTCCATCCTTATGTGTAAAGATATGGTAAACAACAGAAAACCAGTGAGGATCTATGACTCAGGAATGTTCTTTAAATTCCTCTCAATGGTAACTCCTCAGGATAAATTCAAAGTAACAAGAGGAGTAACCACTGAATAAATTCCCAATTGTCTTTGACCTGGAAAGGTGTAGATGTTTCCACTAAAATGTATTAACAGTGCAACTTTCTGTTTGTCTATAGCAAGCCAACAAGCCCCTCAAATCTCCTTTGGATGAAAAGGAAAGCATTAACCCCAACAATTTATCTGGTGAAACATGTAGAAGTAAAAATTGTAAAATAGTTTCTGTTTGTGGTGATAATTTCATGACAGAGTCATCTAAAAAAGGAGAAAGATTCAGAGCCCACTGATACCACTACCCACCATGCAAGCACTACATTACATTGAGAACATTCAGCACCGACACTCAGTTGACTCTTTTATTCCAACAGGACCAGCTGACTGATGTTAGGGAAGAGGCACACCAAAGATACCCATCTACAGGAATTGAAGACCAAAGTGGCACGTTGGAATTGGATTCCTGAACCACCAGGATCCTCCCCTTGATGGGTAATCATGCATGGTATACACTTGGGTGGATATTCAGATCCCAGAAGAGGTAAACTGAAAATACAGAACATCCCCTAAGAGGCCCCTCACTACATACAGGAATCCACACTGAGGGGGGCAAATTAAAAGCTACAGGACTATTCATTGCTATATTTTCAAAAAGAAATGTTTGTCAGTCTACCATCTATTTAAGAAAAAAAGTACTGGTTCTAATTTTTAGCAATCAAATAAGTCAAATGTCTACACCTACTACACATAAAATACATTACCTACCATAGTGATAAAATTAATATCCCATTCTACTTATGAATAAAAAAGGTGCAAGCTGCAGAGTATATTATTTTTAAAATTATAATGGTTTAAAATCTGAACAGCTAACAAATAACTCACAGTTTTCAGTCTTTTATTATCAGGTTCCACAGTTGCATCAACTTCTTGACACTGTTCATCATCTTCAATTTCAGATTCATAGTCATCACTTTCTTCATCATTAACATCACTACCTCCATCATTTTCATCCACAGTTTGATTGTTTTCTTCCGTAACTAACATATCTTCTGAAGTAACAAGATTATCTTCAAACACTACTTGTCTACGCACTCTATCAGTTTGGACATCTTCGACTGGCTCTTCCAAAGGAAGTACTTCACTGTGAGAATAAAGTTATAACACGCTATATACAAAATTTCAATATATTAGAACACGGAGAGACAAATTATAAAATCAGACACAATTTAAACAATACGCTGTATCTGACCATTAATATAAGAAACTTAACAAATTTATACTGATTGGTGGCATGTAAATGAACTGATTAATTTAGGTTTTTTATTATTACCATGTTTTGGTTCTTCCAACAGTCAGTTAAACATCTAAATCAACTGTCAAGGTAACCAAAATTAGAATTCCTGATTACTTCAACTGTCCAAGTAATTGAGAAATATTTTCTTTCCTGATTTCATTCTATTTTAGTGTTTGTCTGTTTGGTATTTGGTTGTTTTCTGTTGGGTTTTTTTATTATTTTGGAAGGGGGTTATTTGCCCTGTCTTTATTGTGGAAAAGCTATTAAGAAACTATTGTTAGTCTTCAGCTGCTGGCTAGATGGAAGACAAGTGGTTGACAGCACCTGCTGCCAACCTTTCTCTTTTTGACACTGTTTTAACAGATTCGTCAAATGCAACTGACTAAAATAACCTTCAGTTAATCAGTTAGCAAACATCAAAATGGTATGGAAGCATAAAAACATGTATAATGATAAGTGAATAAATATATTATTTGTTACATTACATATTGAGTTCACACGTTCAGAAGATGAATCTATAACTTGTACTTTGCATTATAGCAACCTGGGGACAACCAAACTATGTTGAATAAGTGGTAGACCTTAGAGAGAGAGAACCACACAAGCTATAACTCGCTTAATTTTGTGTCTTGGAAGAACCGTGCCAGAATAAACTTGTTTAGCATTGTGTCTTGGAAGAACCGTGCCAGAAAAAACTTGTTTAGCATTGTGTCTTGGAAAAACTACATCAGACATAACCTGTCTAATTTTGGTACTTACCTTGATAACTCGTCTGCAGTTAATGGTTTTGACTCACTAAATAACGTAAACTGGCTGGCAGCCATCTTTGAATCAATAGTTTGTTGTGTTTGAATCAATGATGCCACAAATTCTTCTTCAGGCTGATTGGTGTCCTGTAGAAACATCCATATAACACACCCAAGTTAAATCAATGGTAAGTTGAAGAGATTAGAAGTATCCTTTACTTAAACTAAAATTATCACAAGTGTAAAGTTATATGATGTATCATATAACCTTTTTTTGCTTGGAGTATTTGTAACATGTTTCTAAATAGTGCTGCATGGTTTTGAAATTCTAATAAATGTTAAAATATAAATATTTTAATGCGAGATATAACAAAAATCATACTGGATAACATAATATTTAAAATCATGAAAAGTAGTTTTATAGCTAACAGTTTATTAATAATTAATATTGTATAAAATATCATGCTGTTTAGAGAACAGAAATGTTAAAAACATGCAGATACAAGAGTTGCTAAATACATGAATCTAAATGCACAAACTAAATTTGAAAAATAGCTCAATCATGCTTAATACATGACACTCATGGAAATGCAAGTTTTAAAAGTCCCACAATGAAGTAAATTTTCCCTAAATAGAGTTTGGTAATATTTGTATAAATTGCTCTTTGTAAGACATGAAGTTTATTAAAGCTTATGACAACCGACAATGCACATGAAAAATTTAATACAAAGAAGCATACAATACATCAACAGTATGGTATCAATAGATTTATTTCACTTGCTCTAAATTTCTATACAGATGTTAAAGTTTTTTTTAAATTTTATATAACTATAAACAAAAACTATGCACTTTGTATTATTATCAACATAAAATAGTTATTTTGCCAAATATAGCAAAAGATATAATACAGTGACTAGTCATCTTTTCACTATTACCAACTGAAACATTTTTTTATGAAAACAATAAGATCAAAATTCCATTTAATTTTATTAAAAATTTTCAGAACTTTCTTAATCTGAAGGACTGTCACCTTAATACACGATTTGATTTTCATTAGATGGAAATTTTGGACACTGTGGAATTAACAATCACAGAGATTCAGAAACTTGTGATACTGTAGAACCTCAAAAAATTATTCTTTACATGCACCAATTCTGATACAGAATAAAAAGTACCTCATGACTTTGAAGGTGGGAATGACTTCCCTTCAAATCAATATACACAGCATCTTTATCATACACAATCCCTCCAACTCCACTCATGGGAGCATATACAAGCCTTTCTTTTTCGTTAAGTGAACGACGTTTTTCTTTGTCTGGGAGTGGACAAGGGTCAGGAAGAAAAGTAACATCTTTCAGTGAGAAGTCTCCACATCCTGAAAAATAATTTTTACTTCTTTTTTTTTTATACAACTATATTACACCTTTATTGTAATCAAATTTTTGTGTACATCCAACAATGACAAGTTTAAGTTCCATGTTCTACGACAGACGTCAACTCTACAGAAGTTATAAATGTTTAAAAAAAAATATACAGAATTTCACATTTAAGAAATCTTGTTTTACTTCTACTCTCACTTAAAATTGTTTAATTGGATTCTACAATAAACCATTTTTTAAACCAACTTTTACTTGGTTACTCCAAAGTAACTCCAAGTAAGTAAGAATGAAAGTTACTCCAAAAACATTCACAACATGATCATTGTCAGTTTTCATACAATCATGCTTTGCATTCAGTGTTTCAAACGAAAGTTTTGAAAAAAAATACTCATAACAAAACTTTCAGCCACTACACATTTTTTTATCATAGTACATTTAACTATGTAATGAAAGTTTAACTAAACTATGAGATATTTTAACAGCAGAAGACTTGTATCTAAACTTTCATGTTTTGAAATAAATTACAGAAATTTACCAATTTCTAAAGCATTGAATAACAAAATAAAACAAATAAGATTGATTTAGCCTATAATGGTAAAAAAAAACATGAAAGAACCACAAGGAATAGCAAAAAGCATTAAACATCATGTAAACTGGCAAAAAATATTAAACATCCATAAAAAAATAATGAAGACAAATGAACAAAAGGAGCAAGACATTAATCAAAAAGTTAAAAAAATATATCTTATATAAAGAAAGTTCAAACAGTCAATATAACCTGGGATATGGACAGCTGAATTGTTTTTCAATGGAGCACCCCTTGTGTAGCCATAAAGACAAACTGTTCTATCGCACTTTGGGTTCTTTCGACATTCATCTGGTTCTGTCAAGTCTTCCATTCTGAAATGATCATCACTCCAGCTTTAAATTCACTAATATTACTTTATATCTTGAATGATTAATAGACATTACCAAATTTATATGCAAAAACGGCTCATTTGGGTTGAGAAAATATTTTACATAGAAGAGCGAACAACGTTTCAACCTTCTTTGGTCATCATCAGGTTCACTCTTCTATGTAAAATATTTTCTCAACCCAAACGAACCATTTTTGCATATAAATTTCTCAACAAGTTGGTTTTTCAACATCACAGACATTACCAAATTTGAAAAAAAAACTGAAAATTCAAAATGCTTCAGAAACTATTGCATTTTATAAAAAAAATATAAGTATGCAGAGTATATCCTATTACAAAGGTTCTTTATTCATAGATTACTATCTGTTTTCAGGCAAAATAAATCTTTTTACTGTTAGAAAGCATGTTAAAACATTTTCACCAACCAAGTTTCTAAACAGTAGGTTATAATTAAAAAAAATATATTTCTAATAATTTTAACCTTCAAATTACCATCTTCTTTTGAAACTGTTAATTACCCAGAAGGTTCACGTATTGCATCATACCAAATTGCTTTACGTTCTGGTTATTCAACTCTCAATGTGAAAAAAAAAGGCTTAAAAAGTGAGAAAAATACATAGGGGGCACAGGAACAAATTAGTTGGTTTAATTGTAATAGTAACGGTAATTTTGTTGTTTCATAAATTACATGTGATATTTGGAGGATCATTAACCAAAAAGTCCTGGACATACAAGTAATGTGGTTTACAAATAGTGAAACAAATGTATTTATAAAGTTAGTATGATCCCCATCTGCACTTCAACGATAACTACAGTTATATTTACATATGAATAAATAATGAACTGAAAACTATGAAAATCTCATTTCAGTTGCTTGATCAACTCTATTAAAAACTAAAAGTTATACTTAAATCTTGAATTGTTGGATTTTTTCATGATGTTAAAATGATACACTTGTTAAGAACAATCAGTTTGTTATTAATACATCACTTTTACAAATGTATCAAACAGCTATCTATTACTAAAAACTTGTATTTTTGTTTTTCAACCTAAATAAGCATATTATGCAACACGTGGACTAAATGGTTGTATTACAGACCCCTCATAGACCATTCCAAATTTATAACTTCTGATCAGTGGGAAAGCAACCAATCAACAGCATGCTCTAATAATGAAGCTACATGGTTGGATTTACTGCCAGTTACAACAGCCAACAGCCTCACAACTGAAAATACAGAGATATACAACACAAACCTTGCACAGCATACTAACCAGTATGCCACACTTGTCCATAAATTTTTCATTCCTCTGTATCTCTATCATTGCTATGTGACCACCAAATCTGATGCAAGAACACTAGGAAACCATACTTTAACAATTGTTTGACCAAATACAGGCATTTATAACAAAAAATTATCCAAATCACATCAAAAATTTAAAAAAATGTTAAAGTTTCACAAATAAAGAAAACAATGACTGAGAATGTTACCTCCTATTTCTGTGATTAAGCTTGTCATTATAAATTTTGTAAACAAGCTGATTGTGGAAAACAAAAAACAAATCTATATAAATAATTAAAAAATAGTACAGATAGAAGTAACTGTCAGCAAATCTAAAACTAAAATTAATGTAACAGTTTAACTGATTGAGGACAGAATGTGCAATCTTTCATTAAACTTTCACAAATTACAATACAACAATGAAACACTTCACTTGCTGAACACTCAACAATTGAAAAATATATTATGTAAACAATAAAAATGTTCAGTTCCAAACATAATTATTAGCAATCAATAAAACCAACATGAAACAGAAGGATCAGTTCTTCCTATAAGTAATTCTGTTGATAATAACTATCCGACCACTATTCATCTGTCTCCCTTTTATGACAGCCTTTTCTTACACAGCATTTGAAAGGTGGCAAACGGGTGCAAAGCTCAACATTCATTTTAGAAATGAAGACACGAATAATGTTGTTGCCAAATTTTATTACACAAGCAGGATATTCTACACTAATTTGTCATGAATCAATCACACCATCGCCTGCATTTAATAATAAATAATAAAAATGTAGATTTACTGTGTGCTGTCATTGAGTGGATCTCAGCATGACAAACTGCTCAACAATTACTGTTTTACAGTAGGCAGTATAAACAGCTCAGAGCTTTGATTCCAAGTGAAACCAAGAGTGCAACTTAAATAACTTTTTCAACATTCGTGAAATAATACAAATTGAAACACTGATTTAAACTTTTCCCGTCACTGGGGATGGGCACTTTTACTTGAATTGTCATATTAATTATTCATTAATTACACGAGCTTCATGTTCATTTAATATTCAATTATTTTCTTATAGAAAGTTTATGGGTCATAGCTTTTCTTACAAATTCTAGATCAAACTTAAATTCAATACTAGTGATATATGTATTATACATTGTACTTTGTAGGTTTCATACACACTAACAGTGTTGAATAAATGAAGATATTTTACCTCCTTCATATGTATTTGATTGTTCACTGGAACAACAACTTACTTAAAAATGAGTTAAGTAGTCAAATTAAAAAATCTTATAGCTTAAATATAGCTACCCCCACCAAGCCAAAAACAAAGCAATTACTCAGCAGTGCCTATCACCTGAAGAACCTTCCTCTATCTGAAAAGTGAAATTGCTGTCATTTTTATAATACATCTACAATTAAAAGTACAAATTATATTTGGTAGCACCACATCTCAAACCAAAGAATTCTGGAAATCCAATTTTATGAGCTAACCATCAGAGATATGCAGTTTGTTCACTGCTTGCCATTCATTCTTTCTGTAATTTTTGTGATTATGTGAATGTTTTTCAAAAACCACATCTGAAACCAACACACAAACCTTATAAAAGTAGTTACTTTCTAACTTTTTTACCTATCTACAAGAACATGAGGATGTGTCGTTCTCCACTGTAAGGGTCGAAACTTCATAACAGAGATAAATCGTCCTAAATTGTGAATCTCAGTCTTTAGGTATTCTCCTCGTATCATACCAGAGAGATAAAAAAGTTTAGCACCCTGAAAAACAAAAGAAAAAGAGAAATAACATCAAAAAATATAATATAAAACATATAACTGCCTTCCTCAACAGAACAAACTACTACATGAAGTGACATTACTGTTGCAAGATCTATCACAATTTTAAAACTTGAGATTAAAGCTCACATCAAATAAACCCTTAAACAACGAGTGAAAAACATTATTTATAAGTTTAAAGTTTTGTCTTTTAATTACAATTTAAATTTAAATTCTGTTTCATACTTATTTTAAGATTGTATCATGTGCACATAATTTAGTCAAATTCTGCCGAAAAGTCAAAACAAAAAATCATAAACTTAACTTCACATTTTCACTAAACATATTTAAAAACTTTACTTTTATTGTAATGGGAAGATTTACAGTAATTAGTTTTCAAATTAACTGGCAAGAACTTCTTTTCAGAAACTAATACTATCAAAAGGAGCATTTCAATAGCAGACAAAACAAATGTATGCACAGACTTGAACAATGTAAATATGAAGTAAAAGTAAAAAAAATACTTAAAAAAAAAAAACTTGTAAATACTCTACAAACATGATAAAAAGAACATACTGGATAAATTTCTGTCCAGAATCGATGTTTCATTTGTTTCTTGGTTTTCTGTAAAGTTTTTTTATTACGAAATAAGTCCAAATGTGTAAGCACACCCATAACTCGAGGGAAACCATGCACCTGGCATATGTTAAGAAATTCAAAAGTCTCCATTTCAAATCCAAAGCTGGCATCCACAAGTAACAGAACCTAATATAGAGAGAAAACATACACACAACTTAATCTGGTATTTTTGAATATCTAAATTTATGAACCACGTGGGCTCAGTGCCACGTGCAAGACCCTATTGTTCAGAAGTAACCATACATAAATTTTAAATGCTAACCAGAGAGACAGATACTAATTAATAACATCCACTAATGATCACACTTTAAAAGGCTGGTTGAATATGAAAGAAATGGTTTTCAACAGAAAGTTGATTAAACTAGATAAATTTGGGGAGACTCTAACAAGCTTCATTAAACATAGCTCAATTTAAGTTCAGTAGTGGTGAAGGAGTTCTGGAAACAGGGAATAAACTTTCATACAACAGCTAAGGCACTTAGAGCACAAGTTTAATAATAGTTTTAAATATAAGTCTATCAGATTTAAAGATAAATGGTTTATTAAACTCAGAGTAAATGTAGTTGCAATTATATTAATATTATGAATATTAGGAGTAAAATTCATTAGATCAGGGCTCAAGATGAAATAAAAGACTGATAAAAATGATAGTGTCTTGAAATACAGATCACAACTTATTTAATACTGACAGGTTTTTTAAAAGTATTTTCTTTGGATTGTAACTGAAGCTTTACGGTTCAATCTTTATGGGTCACGATCAGGAGTTTCGAGAACAGAAAGACTTTGTACGGCATTTGTAAGAGGCTAAGTGATCATACAAGTGATATCAATGATAAATTTATAATGAGTAAAGGACTGTTACTAAAATGGATACTAATGCACTAATCGTGTTTTGTTTTTCAACTTTACACACACACAAAGTGAGACTGTATGAAGCTGAGTACGCGGGTAAAGAGGTTGCTTGAAATGATGTACAATGGCTTTCTACCCTGAAGAGCCAACCAAAGGAGATGCTCTTTCAAAATTTACTATTAACTACAAATAATAATGTAGTTGAAAAAGTTAAAGTGGGAGGAACATTTGGGGAAAAGTGATTGTTGCAATTTAATAGGGTTTAATGTTTTGGTAAACATCGAGATAAATTAATTATAGTCCCTTATTTTAAAAGACACAGTTTTGAAAACATGAGACAAAATTTACCATTAGTGAATTGAAATAATGAGTGAAAACTCTTCAGGTGATATGAGTGAAATGGTAAAATATTTTCAATTCACAACAGAAAAGTTCTAAAAAAAAACATGATACATTAAACTTAATCAGCTTACTACAGATATACAGAAGAAAATCACAGATAAATATTACAAGTTTAAGTTGCAAGATAGGATCAAACATTTATTTATAGAACCAAAAAAAAAACTGAGAATTTGGCTAACTCAATTACTACAGATGGGTGGATGGCAAGGTGGGTATTGTTTTTTGCAACATTTCTGAACCTGTGTATTCTATAAGAAATATTGTAATTGACCTGAACTATTTAGATGTTTCCCAAAAAGATAAAGAGGATGTACAAAATTAACGAGTGAAATATCATGTCATGAAAGAGTACCAACATGAATTGACTAAATGGAAATATTGGCTTACTAATCAATTAACTTTTTTCAAATGCATTTCTTTTTATCTAGATGATGGAACAGTTGTGGAGTTAAGAGTTCTCAGGTTTTCCAAAGACTTTTGATCAGTTACCACACTGAGTTTAGCTAAGAAATGAACACCGATGTGAGTTGGAGGAAGACTAGTTAATTAGACTGTAGATGCTAGATACAAAAGTAAGCCAAAGGCTGTTGTTAACTCTTTCGCAATGGGCTCGGTAAAACAATGCAAGTTCATCTACACATTTGCACACATTAAGTATTTGCATTATAACTTCTGATACAGCATGTGTATCTTCAGAAAATTTGGTCGACATTTAATAAAGATTATAAGTATTTTGAATACAAAAAATTGATTTTGCGATGAAATATTTTTGACCAAAAATTTGTTTGTGAAAATAAAAGTCAGTTTTGTCACTAGTCTGAGTGATTTCACGTATGATTAAAAGCGAGCTTGATTACATGTTGATCCTTATAAAACTGAAAAATCATATTATTGTGCTTCTTTAAATTAACTTTACTGTAACTCACAAGAACTGAGATACCAGAAAACTTATTTTCCTGTTCCAGTGTCAATGGGACAACATTACATTAATAATAAGAATTCATGAGTGAAGCTGGGGAGAATATGCCAGCCATATTCACCACTAATGAGGCCTTTTTACCATGTATTAAGGCCAACTAAAAGAAAAGTTTTAATCTAACTTGAATACAAAAACTTTTTGTTTTGGTTGTTTTTCATCTGAACAATCAGATTTTTGATAATCCATTTTAAACTATGTTTATAATATAAAAACCATTTTTATGAATCCCAAATATGTATTAATGTATTACAGCATTTAAATAAAAATGTTCTTCTTAGTGTAATTTCAGAGAAACAAAGTCTTGTGATTAACACATATCGTTAGAAGTCTGATTACCATTAATTAAAACAAAAATTAAAAACAGCAAGAACAGCAATGAGAATTAGAAGTTGTTTTGATGTATAGTCTCACATTCAACATAGAATACATTAGCCCTCTATATCATCCTCACGACACTAAAATCCATATTTTGGAGATTAAGAACAATTCACAAAATGTATTCATTAAGATGTCAAAAATAATTTAATCTTCTAACATTTTTGTAATAAATAAAAAAAACTTAAACTTTTTGAGTATTTGAACACAATCCTTTAAATTTTATCTTCATATTAACTACCACACAAAGGAGTCTACCTTCTTTGAAAACATTTAAAAACTAAAAAAAAGTTTGGTTTGTTTTGAATTTCTCACAAAGCTACACGAGAGCTATCAGTGCTAGCCATCCCTAATTTAGCAGTGTAAGACTAGAGGGAAAGCAACTAGTCAATACTGCCCACCGCCAACTCTTGGGCTACTCTTTTACCAATAAACAGTTGGATTGACCGTAGCATTTTCATGCCTCCGTGACTGAAAGGGCTAGCATGTTTGGTGTGACTGAAATTCGAACCCAAGACCCTCAGGTTACAAGTTGAGCACCATAACCACCTGGTCATACCAGACAACAAAAAAGGGGAATGAATTGAAAAAGTTAAGCTATTTAAGCTATTAAATATTCAAAAGGATACATTTTACATTATGCTGAAATTCACAAGGTCTTAAAAGAAAAACTGTAAGCAACACTTACTAAATCTGCAACTTTTGCTGTGTCAACCATGGCACTGATATCATTATTACATTCGATGAGTGTGAGTCGTCTTTTCTTACCTGAAAATACAAACAACTATAATAAATATATATACTAGCTCTTACAAAGACAAGTTAAACCTGTAGTATATGGCAACGAAAAATAAAAACAGGTCACCAAACTATACATAAAATGTTAATATTACATGAAAAATTCATTGCAGACTTATGCTAACAATCTTTTATTTTTCAAAGTAACAAGAAATATTTTACTTTTATGTTCAGTTGAATTTATACATGAAATTCTTGTAAAACAAAAGTTTTTATATAACACAGTATTATATATGTTGATAAATCATTGGTATAAAATAACATAATGCAGAAATGAAGTTTTCCAAACAGTAACATGTGATGTAGACATTTAATGTTACAAACAACATGGTGTTAAGGATACATTTAATTTTACAAACAACATGGTGTTAAGGATACATTTAATTTTACAAACAACATGGTGTTAAGGATACATTTAATTTTACAAACAACATGGTGTTAAGGATACATTTAATTTTACAAACAACATGGTGTTAAGGATATATTTAATTTTACAAACAACGTAGTGTTAAGGATACATTTAATTTTACAAACAACGTAGTGTTAATGATACATTTAATTTTACAAACAACGTAGTGTTAATGATACATTTAATTTTACAAACAACATAGTGTTAATGTACATTTAATTTTACAAACAACGTAGTGTTAATGTACATTTAATTTTACAAACAACATAGTGTTAATGTACATTTAATTTTACAAACAACATAGTGTTAATGGTACATTTAATTTTACAAACAACATAGTGCTTAGGGTACATTTAATGTTACAAAAACTTTTCATGTATTTTATTTTATTAACTTAAAAAAAAAAACTCGGAAAAACATATCAACTCTCAAGGATAACCTCAAAATCTAGATTATTAAACTTAAAAAGACTACAGCCCCCCAGTGGCTCAGCGGTATGTCTGCAGACTTACACGCTAAAATCTGAGTTTCGATACCCGTGGTGGGCAGAGCACAGATAGCCCATTGTGCAGCTTTGTCCTTAATTCTAAACAACAACAACAACAACTAAACAACAAAAAAGACTACAAGGCAATCAGAAGCTTTCTTGGGCTAAAGACCACCACATAATTTTTCATTAAGGTTATTAATCAAGGTCTGTTGTTAGCTATAAACAAGCTAAGATGTTTAGCAAGAATACGTTACGTTTCTGGAGTAAATATTGATGACGCAAAAACGTAAGGCTTCAATGTTATTTTTCCACATGTTGCCATTCCACAATAATAATAAAGTTGTTACTTTAGGAATAATAATAATAATACCATACACTAAATATGGAATTATTTAAGATTGGTACTTTTACACATAACATTTATCCCATGGATTATCAATTTCATGACCAAATACTTATCACTCAGTTGTATAAGTGAGACAGTCAAAGATGTGCATTTATCTTTAAAAATTATACTCATCTTGATATGTTATAAAGATTGAAATCTTACCAGACACAATTGTAACCGGGCCTTTAAGAGAAGACATAGTCTGGCGAGTATAATTTTTTATCAAACAATGAATTAATGTGGATTTCCCGACTTTAGGAGGTCCAACAACAGCCACAATAACTGGGGGTGGTTCTAGAGGTGTCCGGTCAACAAGAGGGATATGATGTTTTTTTGTCTGAATGTCCATGGTCCTAAAGTGAGAAGTTTCTCATTGAATCTCACAATAATTGAAATTGTCATCACTAATATAAACATCAAAATAATGCTTATCAAATATTTTTTTCATGCATTTCTCTTATCAGTCCTCTTCTTCTGTAACTAAGTCAAGTCTAATTTTCATCACTTTTAGTAAGTCTAAAAAGCCTCACCAGTTTTAGATGTTTTATGACACCGAAGTGTTGTTTTTTTTAACACATTTATTCCCAAAACTATATTTGTGGAATTTTGCTTTGGCTCAACTTCATTGTTTACACAGAATAATGTTGTTTTTTTTCCTACATTTAGGGTTATAACATATAAATATGTTGTTGTTTTTTTAATTTCAAAAAATGACTTTTGATATTTTGATATGCGTATATACAAGTGTTTTTCTGCTTAAAAATTATTTTAAAACCATAACAAAAGCTTGAGAATAAGCCTTATGAGCCACTCTCAAACATTTAAGTTTCTTGTATTGTTTATTTGCAAAACATAGGTCATGCTTCATCGGCTTCTTTTTAAGGACGTCAACTAAAGTTTACAAAATAGTAACTGCCTTCACTCTGTACTCTTTCAACTAGAACGTACAAATTTTTATGACAAACAATAAGTCACTCACTATCACAGACAATTACTCATACATAAACAAAGAAATCAGAAATCTGCAAATACCATGGTTGTGTTTTTAGTTAACATTAAAATTGGAATTAGACCTATTATAAATTACAAGGTAATGGAAAAAAATTTAACTGATAGTTTTAAGTAATGAGTGATGTAAAACTCAGGTGAATTAGTAAGAGCTATACTTGTCTTTTGGTTGAAATAGATTATTCAAAAAATAAATGTGTTTCATATAGTTATGTCACCATGAGAATACTTGGAGTTTTCTTGATGTATGTTCATGCTGACCTGCGAAACTGTCGTGCTGCTTTTTCTGCCGATTGGATTGCAAAAGCTTTAGGATTTCTTTGTTTAGCTGACAACCCATCTTCAACTTCTTTTTTTCTTTTCTTCTTCTCAGCTTTGCGTCCACTGTGTCGAGCACGATGACCTTTATGATGTTCCTCATTTTCTGCCATTGTTACGTATATAAAAGCCTCTGAAGACTATTTCTAAAGTAGATACAAACTGACAGATGATAAAAACTGTACAAAATTAACCAATACAAGCAAGTAGTAAACATGAATAGTTTATATAACAAACAATAAGCAGCTATATGCACAATAACTCATTTATGCACAATATATATAATGATTCCAAAGCTAAAAGTGTAAGTTATATATCATATGTATGATACTTAAAGCACAAATACCATTATAACAGTTAATACCCAACATACTTTATGTTATTATTGTAATTACCCTAAAATATCTTTAATACTATATAATGTTATACTTACATAATGTTTTCCAAATATTTGTAACTTTGTAACTAGCTATGAATAAAGCAGTGTCTTTCTTTATTCACAAAAGACATTTCAATTTTTATTTAGTGCATAACTGCTACATATTTACTTTCACCTAAAAATCATAGGATTTAGCCTGACTTTACAACTTTTCACAGTTATGACGGCAGTTTAAGAAATCACATTTTGTACTTGATGCATATGCCCTCACTTTACATGATAACTAATATTATTTTTATATATTATGGAATTAGGCTTTGTAGAATTCTACGTTCCATCACTGAATCACAAATGTACAAGTCATCAGAGATCTCTATGTTTAAGCTGATTCTTTACTTAATTACACAGACCTGTGAATCATAAAACTTGTTCTGTTTAAATAAAGAACCTTCCTAAAACAACTACACAAATGTGAAAAAAATATTACTTTTTCTATTGCATAAGGATGTTTTACAAATAGGGAATTTAAAAACTCTTGCTTTGATCAAATTATTATTTTGTTTACAAGAACGAACATTTTTTTTATCATTACATTTGTTATGTTTGGGTTCTAGAACGATTGATTTGATAAGAGTTTCATGTTGTAATTGATCTAAAGAAATCTATGCAGAGTGGTTGTCAATATTTTAAGCACAACAAAATGTGACTTGACTTCAATGAAAACGATTCACTTATGTTAAAGTACCACATGGCAGTCCATGAAAAATCTGTATAAAATGGAGAAATATGGATATCATTTTTGTATATATTATTCAACATACAGATATTACCACATAACACATAAAAATTTCAAAACAATAAAACCATCACAGACCAATGTAATTTTCCTTCAACACTTTCTGCTACCTAAAACTTTTACTGCAAGGTTTATCTCATATTTACACTAATATTTCAATTGACAAGTGATAAAAATGTCATTTACTGTTCTGTTATTTCAGATATCCATTGCCCTAATGATCAAATGTGTTGTCTTCTATAAAATAACATAACCACATTCTAATTATTCACACAAAACACCACCATAATTCTGTATATATAAGGACCAAATAAATTATTAAAAGTGATACAATCTTTCACATTTATAAGGAAACTAAAAAGTAAGGTTGAGGGCCATTCAGTCATTAAATACAACTTCCATTTACTACCAAATTCACTTTGTAGAACTTGTATATTTAACAATCGACCCCTGTTGCTGTATCATCATAATTTCAATGTTAATTCCATGTCAGATGTATCTAAACGAATCCCAGAAGCAGTTTAGTGACATAACTTATGCACTATCTGTAGTTATAAATAAATCTGACACTAAAGCTTATCCCCAAACCTGCTAACCAATAACGAAAAATTAACAAATCAGGAACATCACAGTTAACTAATTTCTCCAAAAGTTAAAATTACAGTATTTAGTTTTACGTTAATCCGACGCATAAAGTGATTACAATTTACAAATTGCAGACGAAGTCACAACTGAGAATTATCAGTCTTTAATTAAAGCTAAAATATCATAAATACGCGAGTTATACACTCTTTTTGTAAGTATAACGTTACTAAATAAACTTGCGTAGATGACTACGAGCATTTATCTGATATATTGTACAAAACGAAACGTGTTGTTGGATCCAAGTTCTATACCCCAGACGCTGCGTAACCTCAAAACATCTAAATAAGTTTTATTACTAAAGCAAGAAAAATATACGGCGAGAGACTAAAAAGTTCTTTTGCAAAACTGAAAAAAAATTCACTTACACAAAATCTAGAACGACCCGTTTTACCTTAAAAATAAACGAGTATTTCAATTGAAACCTCTCGTATTCGTATACTTTACGCTATCTCGTGCACATATCCAATGCGCTAAATTAGGCTTAGAATATTTCGACTATCAGAATCAGCTATTTTGTATATTTTGCATATAAAATATTTTGTATAAAGATTACAAATTAGGTAAAAAAATAACGTAATATAAATAATAATAATACACGTTTATTCATCAAATAAGATATTCTACAATTTGTAAAATAAAAAGAAAATATAACACAGGTGACATTCAAAGTTTAGTTTATGAAAAACAAAAAGTGTTTTGCTGTAATTGTACATTTTGCTGAGTTAAAGTGTTAATATCAAACCATTATTACAATACAAACTGATTACAATAAGTTAACAAACTAATGTACATGAAAGCTTGAATAACAAACACTGGTCGTCTTTAACTACTACTACTAATTCTGATAAAGCCGCAATAACAAATGTTGGTCAAAGAATTAGGTTTGTTTTTTTGAATTAATAACTACGCATCAAGGACCGCTTTTGCTAGTTTTATTGCAAAAATTTCTACACATATTGACCTATTAATATAAATATATATTAACAATATTATCAAAAAACAAATGGATGTCTTGTAAATTACAAGATACCTATATAAACATAATAGCACTGTATATTGTATGCCTGGGTAACAACTTTGCAAGGTGAGAATATCTTCAACACATTTTGCGCGGTTCTTCATTGGATCCTTGGAGAAATACATACAAATTTTCAGTTTTGTGTTGTCTTCACTATAAATTCATTCCTATTAATGGATCTTCACCAAATTTGTCGAGAAGGTTTACTGAGTCCATGCAAATTTACAGTTTCAAATTTTGTGTTCTGCAGTTTTTATGGACATTTTTTAGTTTTTTTTTACAATTACATACAAGGGAAGCAGCTTTTCATGTCTTCGGATGACCTTTCATTAATCATAACTTTCGTCTATAAAACTTGTACTTCAGACAGAAACAATAAATTACAAGATAACAAAAATAACCATATGAAAAATTTAAACAACGTTAAGTTATTCACACATAGTGTTTACATAAATTTTCTAATATGCTAGTTACTACCACATAGTTATTTTAATTGGTGCAGCATGTGTGTATGTGTTTCTTACAACAAAGCCACATCTGGCTATCTGCTGCATCTACCAAAAGTAATCGAACCTCTGATTTTAGTAGTGTGAATCCGCAGGCTTACTTATGATCCCGTGGCGGACAGTTGATGAAATGTTAAACTTCAGTGATAACACTGTTATAACACTAAAAGTCGATACTCACTTTCCAACAGCAGATGTAATGCAAATATCCAGTTGTGTTGTTTTGAGATAAAATAAATAAAAACAAAGACATAAACAAAATAAATACTTTTTTATCAATTTGGTACGAGTGTGATCATTAATTTTTACACGATTTTTATTGTGTAATTTTTAATGTGAAAATGAAAAGTCAAAGATATAAACTTTAACCTCGAAATAAATTAAGTGAAAAATAGCAAAATTCAAAACAGAAATCGCACCGTAACATTAACTTGTTGGTATAAAGGACAAGACGTTTAAAGATTTTTTTTCACTGTGCAGTCCACCTTCAGACGTTAAGTAGCATATATGTTAGCTTAAGAATTATGCAAGAATAAAGAAAAACGTTTTAGCTCAGCGAGAGTAAAAAAGAAATTACTTTAAACACTTACAAAAAACAAAATGACTACTCATCCTACTATTCTGAAGCACAAAACTGAATTTAAACGTTAAATAAGAGAAACAATTCCAGTCCCAGCAGGTACCATACCATTGCAGCTATGATCTCAACATTTGAATATAAATGTTAGCTTCGAGTATATCATAAGTTAGACTAGTATTTATATAATGACGAGTTGTTTATAAATACAAATAATCACTGAATCGTTAGTTAATGAAACTAAAAAGTTTATTTAGAAATTATATATGCATATTTGTATGCTTTAAAATAAAACCACTTTGGGCAGTCTGCTGTGTCTGATGCGAAGAATGTAACTTTATTTTTTTTTTCAAAGTACGTAAACTTACATCTAACCCACAAGTACGAATGACAGAATAGGAAATTGCTTGAGAAAAGATTGACTAAATAAAGTTATTCAACAAAAGTTAACGTTTTTGTAAGCTCACAACGAAGGAAAGTTCTGTTAAACATCACACTATACAACAAAATTTTTACTTTTTCTTGTTTCTGAGCATAAAGTGTTCTTTCACAATTGCTTATGCCTAACGTGAATGGAAAAGACCTATTTTGCTATTCAAACTTTGCTTTTGTAACCTGGGAGCGTATAACGAAACATGATGGAAGGCGATATTTGAGTTGCTGATACGTAAAAGTGATTTACATTACAGTCCCAACTCTCAAAAATCTACTCACTTCTAAATATTTTGGTATAAACACATATAAATATTGATCTATATGTTGTTTTATTCAGATCTTACGTAAATGAAAATGTGCAAATTTGCCCGTTTTTACACAAAAAATAGGTTAATTTCTAAATTTCATTATCCAGGTCACAAAAGCGAAGTTTGAAGGGAATAGTGGCAATTTTTTGTACTTTTACAACACAAACAATTAAGAAATAACACATATTATCCAGGAACAAAATTTGTGTTACATAGTGTGTGTGTTTGTGCGTTTTCTTACAGCAAAGCCACATCGGGCTATCTGCTGAGCTCACCGAGAGAAATCGAACCCCTTATTTTACTGTTCTAAATCCGTAAACTCACCGCTGTACTAGCGGGATGCGTGTTACATAGTGTTATTAGTGTATTACCAGAAGACATAGACTAGTTTCAAAGCTTAAGTTTGCAAGTTTTTGTTTTCAACGTTAGTCCTGCAACTTGTGTCAAATAAAACAACTCCTACAGCAAACGTTATTAAATAGATAAATTGCTCTGTTTCGTGGATTATACTTGTTACTGATTTTTATATGCAAATATTTTACATAGAAGAGCGAACAACGTCTTCGGCCATCGTCAGGTTCACAAAGAAAGAGGTAACTGACCGGAAGCTGACCATATGTTAGGAAGGGGTTGTGTAACATAAACAAACGCAAAATTAAAGAAGCCTTACTTATACAACAACTTAAACCCAAAATAAACCAATATAAAGGAACGCCATTATACCTATATTAATATTATAGATAAAATTATGTATTCAAACATCTAACACCGCCCTCTACATTACGACACTCAGCTCGTTTTCTCAACCCAAACGAGCCGTTTT
The DNA here is from genome assembly GCA_011833715.1 of Carcinoscorpius rotundicauda. Taxonomy (NCBI): domain Eukaryota; kingdom Metazoa; phylum Arthropoda; class Merostomata; order Xiphosura; family Limulidae; genus Carcinoscorpius; species Carcinoscorpius rotundicauda. The sequence continues at coordinate 17,980,903 of CM022398.1, read as the reverse complement.
TGCATATAAAATTCTCAACAAGTGGGTTTCTCGACATCACTGATTGTTACTGTTTTTACTAAATTGAGTAAAAGAACAACCCACCCATCAACAGGATATGTTGCAACGAAACTTTTGCAATTTGAAAACAACCTACATATAGATTAAGAACATTCCCTTAACAATGTTCATCATTGAACATAACGATGGCACATAAAAATATAAACATATTCATTTTAGATGACTCCTCTCCTGGTGGTCCAGCAGCAAATTTGAAGGTATACAGTGCTGAACATTGGATAACGATACCGACAGTGAAAGGTTCACAAAAATCACGTTTTGCAGCTTTATGTTTTACAACATATAATTTACCTGACGATCCTGGAATGATAACACGTATACGATTTATGTGCTGAGCTATTAAAACCAGAAATTTTACCATGGAATTTTAAGATACACTAATTAATTAACAGGTACGAATGCTAATCGTAACGACTTGATGAACGGTAGAAAATGTTGTGCACAGGTAAGCTGATTTTTCTATGTGACTGAACTGACTCAAGCTAACTGTGAAAAACAAAGAACAATGTAGAACAAAAAATCGAGCAATCTCAATTCAACCATGGAAATTTAAAGCAATAACTTTTCATTTATCCTCAACTGACGGCTGTTCTGTCCATTTATTGGCTATTGTGTTAATCGCAGTTGAGATGAAGGTGTGTTCACATAAATAACAGTAACAGAACGAATATTAATTCCGGAGAAAGGAAGGTTTTGCTGAATATTTTAGCTTAGCTAGATTCTAACAAGAATTATTTATTTCATAATGCAAATAAAATCCTATTTGATTCTCCATTCAGATGCTGGCTTATCGTCCAGTTGTGAATAATGATGATGATTTATGAAAGTATCCATGTGTTTTGATAATGTTACATGCTCATGACACGAGATGTTAAAATATGCCAGTAGACATTAAAAACATACTTGTATGGTAGCACGTTACATGTTTATGTGTGTGCGTGCGCTTGTGAGATTTTGTAGACATATGTGAAATTTTTACACAAAATCATTCATGATTCTCATACAACACAAAATGAATCAATCGTTAAATACACCAACATTAGGCACTCTTCAAATGAGAGTGTAATAATTTGATCAGATTTTTTTAGAATCTTCGAGAACGAAACTAACTGTGGTTATTGGCCTGTGAGACATTATTTGAAGCCACGGTATGCCAGTTGTTTTCATCAATTAATACACGTGTGTGAAAATTTTATTTTGGTGCTATAAGTGAATAAGGTGAAATTATCTATATAAAGTAGGCTTATAAAGAGTATCGTTAAACACATCAGATTTAAACTTGATGTATCCAATGTTTTATTTGAAAATATTAAATATGCAGATCGAAACCTTTCAAAAACACAGTCTTCTGAATAAATATTGTCAACATTCTCCAATACAAAGCCAGTTATGACTGTATTCAGACTGTATATACAAAACTAGAAACGGGAATTAACACTATTGTATGTACTGTCCTATGTGCTAAATGTATGGATGAAGAAAATTCTAAGGAAAGCGAGATGTTGTTGGTAATCAATTAAAGTTTTTTGTTTTTTAATTTTAGAATTAAGAATGCCTGGTAGTAAAGAGGTGTGTGTGTTACTCTTATAGCAAAGCCACATCGGGCTATCTGCTGAGTCCATCGAGGGTAATCGAACTCCTGATTTTAGCGTTGTAAATCTGTAGACCCACCGCTGAACTAGCGGAGAGCCAGTAGAGAGGGAAGAAAAGACGTGATACCAAGATGTAGTTTTTTTTCAAAACTTTTGTGGTTTCTTCCAGATCAATTTAAATTTGGATAGTTACTCAAATAAACCACTAAAATTTTCTTATTCTATCGCACACAATACTCAGATCCATTAATTGTCCATTAGGTTTGTTTTTTTAATTTCGCGCAAAGCATTAGTTTGTTTTTGAATTTCGCACAAAGCTACTCGAGGGCTATCTGTGCTAGCTAGCCGTTTCTAATTTAGAAGTATAAGACTAGAGGGAAGGCAGCTACTCATCACCACCCACCGCCAACTCTTGGGCTACTCTTTTACCAACGAATAGTTAGATTGACCGTCACATTATAACGCCCCCACGGCTGAAAGGGCAATCATGTTGGGTACCAACGGGATTCAAAGCCGCGACCCTCAGGTTAGGAGTCCAACACCTTAACCCACCTGACCATGCCAGGCCACCCAGTTTCTATCGTTAAAATCCGAATGTTTAATGTTGTACCACTGAGGGTATTATAATACGAAAAACAGAGCAGCTTTGCGCTTAAAGTAAACTTTCATCTTGATCTTCCTTTTATGCTTTGTCTCTTTCTGGTTCCTTTACTTTCCTCAGTTTCGTCATTTCTAGAAAATTACCGATCTCGTTTTCTGTTTGAGTTGTTACCTTGAAATCTATTCAAAGTATTATTATATTTTCACCAAAATAATTACCCTTTTGACATTAAGGATACACTATGTTCCATCATTAAGTTGGTTCTTTTGGATTATTCGGTAATAATAACCTGCAGCCCAGTCCACATAACGATAACGATAGTAGGCCTAACTTCACAAAAAATATTTCAACAAAATTTTCAAAATTAATATAAGCTCAACTTACTTGCAAAAATTTCCTTATTAGTTGATTGATAAAGATCGGGCCTGGCATGGCCGAGCGCGTTAAGGCGTGCACTCGTAATCCGAGGGTCGCGGGTTCGCGCCCGCGTCGCGCTAAACATGCTCGCCCTCCCAGCCGTGGGGGTGTATAATGTGACGGTCAATCCCACTATTCGTTGGTAAAAGAGTAGCCCAAGAGTTGGCGGTGGGTGGTGATGACTAGCTGCCTTCCCTCTAGTCTTACACTGCAAAATTAGGGACGGCTAGCACAGATAGCCCTCGAGTAGCTTTGTGCGAATTTCCAAAAACAAAACAAAACAGGTAAAGATCGTGGTAACTAGCTCACTAGCATAATAATTGAGAGATATATCAACTCTTACTATCTAATTCACTAACAGACACTGAACTGATTGGTTCACTCACTTAGACTAACATTTTTATATTGAGCCAGTTTTCTACACAATACAAGAAGCTGCGAGATTCCATAACTGCTTAAGTTTCATGAAATTTCTAGACTTCACTAATATTCCGTTACGTTGAAAGAACAAACGTTTTCTAGTGAATAAAAAGAACCAAATATATCGCATAACAATATCATGTAATGGCTTTCTGAATCACTGTTATATAAATATTAACATATACATAAAACAAAGAATAAATTCAGAATAGGCCCGGTATGGCCTGGTGGTTAAAGCGCTTTAATAGTAACATGAGGGTTGCGAATTCGAATTCCCGTCACACCAAACCTCACTCTTTTAGCCTTCAGGGCGTTATAATGTATAGTCAATTTCACTATACGTTGGTAAAAGAGTAGCCCAATAGTTGGTGGTGGGTGGTGATAACTAATTGCCTTCCCTTTAGTCTTACACTTTTAAATTAGGGATTGCTGGTGCATATAGCTCCATTGTAGCTTTGCGCTAAATTCAAAACAAACATTCAAAATTCAGAATAAATATTCTATCGTTGCAAGAAGATAGAAACATATACCACAATTCTTTTTTTTAATATTTCTTTTTCTTTTATCTTAAAAGGAGAACTTGTAATGCATTGGTAAGAGTAACCCATAAAAGATTTTCCACGCTTCTTTTACAAGCTCAGTACTCTCGTTATAAACTCTTGTTCTTGGTTTTGATCATGTATGATGTTTGTGTGCTTGCGTTCTTGTTAATAAAGATTCTTGTTTTGCTTCTTTTTTTCATCAACGAACCGAGTTAGAATTCGGAAAGAGACAAAGCTCCATATTCTGTGACTTAGTATTCTTTATGTTTGTTTATTTTTCAATTTCGCGCAAAGCTACACGAAGACGATCTGCGTTAGTCGTCCCTAATTTAGCAGTGTAAGACTGGAGGGAAGGCAGCTAGTCATCATCACCAACCGCAAACTATTCTTTTAGTTACTAAGTTAATTGATAAAGCAATTCAGCGATAATATTGTGAGCTTGAAAATGTTTGTTTTGAATTTCAGTTAAAGCTACTCGTGGTCTATTTACGTTAGCCTTCCCTAATTTAGCAGTGTAAGACTAGAGAGAAGTAAGCTAGTCATCATCACTCATCACTAACTCTTAAGCTACTTTTTTATCAATGAATAATGGAATTGGCTGAACATTATAACGCCTCACGACTGAAAGGACGAATATCTTTGCTATGGTGGGGACTTAAATCCGTGACTTTCATATTACGATTCTAGCGCCTTAACCTCTGGTCTTGGTGTGCTAAACTTGAAAAATAGATTTTTTTCTCTTGTAGTTCTGTGTTCTAATAACTAAACAATAAAACGCTCTTTCTGTCTCTCTCTCTCTCTCTTTAATATAATTCTTAGTTCATTATTACAGTTTACTTTTATTATATAAGAATCGTGTCTTATACCATATTCTAGCAATCTGGTATTAATTGAAAGCACTTTAACAGAGTAAATTTTTAAATGAGTTTGTTTTTTACAGTATATCAACAAAATCTAATTGCTCAGCAAATAAGGATGGAAAATATCATTATAGTCAATAATATTATTTATGCTAGATGACTCTGTATACCTGGCTTAATTTCATTGGTTAATAAAGCTAACAACTGGTTATTAGTGGGGCATTTGAAAGAGTAAATTTTTTTTGTTAGGAAGAGTGGAAAAATTGAAGGTAGAATAAAGAGATCGAGAGTTTGAATTAGCATATAAATATTTATATATATATATATATATATATATATATATATGTTGTGTGTTTGGTTAAACGTTTATAACTTTCTTTGAGGTTGGTTCAGTAAATTAAAAGTAATTAACTAGTCTTTCGGTTGTAGTGTAATTTATAAATATAAGTCCGATTTGAGAATTAGCTGGTCGTAAGTACTTATCTTTAAAATTGAAAGGAAATAATGTAATTTAATTATTTAGGCCTCCATTTAATTGTAAATCGCTACTCAAGAGTATCTAAAAAAGTGAAACTGCTTGAATCCGAGTAGGCGACAGTTACTTAGATAATTATGTTCCATACAAAATTATAAACTAACGTTATCCTAAGTTATAGTAGGATACTGTAAATGTAAGTAAACTTATCAAGTGACTTACGACTTCCAACGTTAATTGTGGATATTTATGTGGAAGTATAAACTGTAGAACATCAATAACATAAAATTCACCCCAAGCGTTTCTGTCTCTTGAAATATGAAGCACAAAACAATGCTCGAGATTGTGACTTTGTATTCTACACTTGTTTTCATGTGGCACAAAAATCTTGTTTTATTTTTCCTGGTGGTTCATATACTTTTTAAAAGTTTTGGATTTGTAGGTATACTTGAATTAAGTATATTCAATTTCAGTAGTAATCAGTACCTTTCTTTCTCAGTTCAGGTTTTGTATTCCTGTGGGATGTTTTAGGTTTTATTATTGGATAAGGATTTTTTTAAACTAAAGAATTAATCCTGAAATGGACGTTTATGCAAATAATTTAACTTTTGTTTTCTCCAGGTTAGTATGGAAATAGTAATATGCTGTTCTTCTTTCTTGGACAGAAATCCTTAAATAAAAGTAGTCTTCATACACTATCAGACAGTTTGCAGTTAACATACAAATATTGTAGTAATTAAACCAGCTAACTCTGGGTTATGGTTACTAACACACACACACACACACACACACACACACACACACAAGGGGACATCTTTTATATCATGAATAAATAGTTAAAGAACATCAATTGTTTGACATAGTTTAGAATGACAGTGTATTTTTTAGAGTTTGGCATCAGGATCATTAACTAATTACATTAAACTGATTATTTTTCACACAGGAGGTCATACCGAAAATTAATTCAAGAAGCAATAACCTAGTAAAAATGAGGTAATTTTCACAGTTGCAGAAATTTGCTGTGGATTTCGGTTGAGTTTGAGGAGTACTTTAGTTGAAACAAACCCAAAAATGATGCTATTAAGAATTATGTCTATCCACCCAGATGGGTTTTGAGGGAAAGCAAAATACCAAAAGATTTGATATGAAGAAAACAATCTAAGTGATTTTTTTTCACTTTTATTATAATTCTTTCCTGACTTTTTCATGGCATGATTATTATATATTTTACTTCCAAAAGTAATAACTGTTCCAAAAATTAGCTTAAGTTATTTGATATTACGTAAGACATGGATAGTTGGAATTAAAAAAATTATATTCTGACAATTGGAAACTTAGTACTGAATTTCACCATAACATAAATTTAATTATAATGGTATTTTTTTTTACACAACATTAATTTGTGTAATTGAAGATGGGTAAAAGTTAATTACCCAGCTCTATGACTTTTGGATTTGTAAAATGTATAGGGTCATTGATTTGAAACTTTATAAAATACATGTTAACTCTCTATGTATTTGCAATTTTCTACAAAATGTTTTCATGAAGAAATATTAATTATGTATGGTAACTTGCCTTATTTTTGTTTTTTGAACTGAGAAAGTCTACAGGGTGAAAAGGAATTTACAAAGGAAGCTTTGGTAACATGCGTAACCAACCTTTACGTAGTTCTTGGCTCATATATTGTTTGATATGAATTTATTTTGCCATAAATAGTAGTTAGTTAAGACAACAGACAATTTTGGAGTATAACTAAGTTGTAAATAAACTTTTCAAATTTCTCGTAACGTAACTAGTGATAAGCCTGAAGGAAGTGAGTAAATCTTTTTTGCTGTAATGTAGATTATCTCTGAAAGTTGACATTTAACAAGAACAAAAGAATTTTGCAAATAACTTGAATCTAGAGGAGGCAAAAGCATTGAAACTTGTAAAAATGTAACATGAGTAATAATGGTATATTACTTTGTGTGTGTGTATGTACATGAAAATGGAAGCATGATTCTTTATGTTGTTCAACTGTTTGACCAGTCTGATTTTCTGTAGTACATTTGTTGTTCCATTAGACATCTAGCTAAAATCTGTACTTCTCAGGAAAAGTTTCTTTGCACCATTACAGTGGGTAACATAAAAGTTGTTCTCTATTTACCTTTACCCTAACTATCTCCTCCAAATCTTTCTATTTTTTGTGTGTTCCCCTCAGAGTGAATTCCTGTAGGTGGTGAAGGGACCTCCCAGGGAAGGTTTTGTTCTTTCAATTCACCTCCTGTCGGATCTAAACATTCATCCATGTGTTTACTGTGCATTGTGACTTATGAAGAGGAGGAGAGGATTCTGGTGGTTGAGGGGTCCAACCCTAACACACCACTTTGGCCTTGAATTCCTGTAGACAGGTGGCCCCACTTGGGTCAATTGGCTGGTCCACTTGTGCTAGGTTCAACCAAGTACCAGTGTTGTATGTTTTCAACAGGTGTTGTGGACATTGTATCTGATGCTGGTGTTTGGGTATAGTGCTCACAAAACCCTAGCATTGCTGCATTGTCCTTGCTTGACATTGTAGTGCATCTCCAAGTTGGGCTCCATGGTGGGTGGGGTCAGTGGCTACCAAAATTTTCCTTTTTTCTATGGATCCTCCAATAACAAATTTAAATAAAATAGTGAAAAAACAGTCAATAAGTAAATGATCATGTTTTGAAGATCATGAGCAGCAATCTTCAACATCTGTAACACCTGTACCCCATTTTCTTATTTACATTCTCTTTCAGAAAAACCTTTAGGGCAAATATCCCCCATTTTTATTCAAAAGGGACTTGCTGGCTCTCCAAAGTCAGTAAAGAAGTTTCTATCTGGAGACATATTGGTGGAAACATCCACATCTCAACACAGTGAACCTCTGTTGCATTCAAAGGCAATTGAGGATATACCTGTAGAGGTTACACCTCATGCTACTTTGCATTCATCATGAGGAGTTATTGTTGAGAGGGATTTGAAGAACATCTCTGAGTCAAAGATCCTCTCTGGTTTTTCCACTAAAGGAGTTTCTGCAGTGAAGCATATCTCCAATCACAAAGATGGAATTATGATGCCAACTAATATCCTCATTCTGACATTTGCATCACTACGTCTACCTGCCACCATCAAGGCAGGTTATCTTAAATGCAGGGTACAGCCATAAATTCCAAATCCTCTCCAATTCTCTTTGTCCAGGCTTAATTGTTTATATATGAAATTTAGGATTTTCTTCTCACTTTCCATGTGAGAGTATCTTTTTTTGACCCTGATAAACCTCGCATCCAAGAGGATTTTGTGCACTTACTGTTGGACATTTGGATTTTTATTGTCAACTGGCTATAAGTGGACAGTAAAGTTTACCCATATATCTTTTGCTTATTTTTAACAAAGTAAAACAATTGCTGTTCTTCACTTAATGTCTATTTTGTTATTCAGTTGCTATAATGGTCCTCACATCTCCATTATCCATTCTTGAACACCTCCTGTCTGCCCTGAAAATTAATTTTTGCATGTTCCTGTGCTTCCAACAGATTGGTTATTCTGCTAATACCGATTTAATGATTGCTTCGATATTTCCATGGTTAATGAATTTTAAATAGGTATCTCACTTCTGCTGTAATTCACTAGATTATTTTTGTTCCAGTAATATTTTCTCTTTTCCTTTTTTTTTTTTAAGGATAACATTGCTACATTTTTTGGTGCTGAAATAGATGTTTTTGGATTTCAATGCAATGTTTGATCCACTTTTCGTGTTGTATCAAACTCTGAAGCAGAGTACATTGATTATTTTGATGTTTTGTACTTCAGTTATAAGTTGCATGTTTCAAATATTCTTCCCTTTCTTACATCATTGTTAACTGGGACATTTGTGTCTTTTCTCTCAACATACGATTGTTATCACCTGATGTATGTCTGATTTTGTAATCCAAGAAATCCATAAGTAATTCTAATTCCTGGGTATTATTTTCATCAGGGTGATTCACTACTTGTCATCTTGACTGAATAGCTTCTTCAGAGGGTTTTTCCATTTCGTGTTCTTTATTTCACATTGCTGATCTCTATGGTGGTGTTTCAACATTTCTGGTGTTAAAGGGTCAAGTTTTACTTACCTTTTTTTGTCAGCTGCAGTGAACCATTAAACATTTAAAAAAACAAATTCATTACAGAATCTCTCACTTGTATGAACATTGACTCAATAGACGTACAAAAGAAAAGTTTAAAACTGATAAATGTGAAAAATTAATCAACCAAAGTGGCTATAGAGAAATTCAGCACGGTATCTAATATTGTCAATAAACTTTTCATTAAACATAATAATTTATATTTGTGAAATTTATTTTTTTAGTAATGTGCTTTAATTTTAGAAAAATGAAAACGTATGTAGTGAAATATGGGGGAAAAAATATTGGATTTGACGTGATTAATAATGTATAATTAATAAATTTATTCAGGCAAAGATGAACACGAATAAGCACTTGTAAGTTACACTGTAGTACTTCATGTTTTATCATATGGTGTGTAGTGTAATTAAACAGAGAGTAAATTCAAGTCCTTAATATGGAATATACAGTTTAACACATGGTAATTTTCAGTTATTTAGTTTTACATTTCTTGTTTTATCCAAGGAACCATGACAACATTTGAAGATTATGCGAAAATTGAAAAAATAGGTGAAGGTAAGTTTTCTCCAGTACCGATTTTAGAATAATTTTGTCACTTGTAAGTTATGTAATAGTAAACATCTTTACTCTCATTTACACAACAAGGAAGAAGTGTTTTCATTGTTTTGTCTGTTTCTGATGACTTTTGTACAGTGATTGGAGTTTAAAATTATTAATAGTTTTATAATGTAAATATATTGTTTTCACTGATTGGCTGAAATTTTGCAGACATTTGTTAAGATGGTCCCCATCAATTTTGTGCAATAATATTAATAAATCTGTAGAAAGAATGTTTTAGATTAAAAATTGTATGTATCATCTGCTAATCTTTTTAAAATTCATGTAATATCCAATTAATGACATAGTTAAATGATAGAAATTTATTGTTTACATTACTTTGAATATCTGAATTAATGCTGCTTATCATTTTATCTGTTTATAAGGACAATTTAGACAAAAAGGTAAAATGATGTGTTTTTATTAGGCTGTGAAGTGAGGGTAAAGGAATGAGAAACCACGTTTTAAAAGTATTTTTATGTAGAGTAAGTGTTTATGGTATAACATAGTTTAGGCTGGATGTTTATTTATTTTTAACATTTGATTTTAATACCTTTAACAAAAGCTAATCAAAGTATAGTTAAATCTGGTATTTTAATTACAAGAGTGTTTATGCAACTTGATACATGTTTTCTGCCTTTTTTGTCTTAATATAGGAACTTTTTAATTTTTTTAGTGATTCTACTGAGTGTGTGGTTTCTACATATTCAAGAAAGTTTTAAATTCCTTTTGGTATAGATATTTACTTTTCTGTGTCATTTACCACAGGTATCACTTTGTCATCACTTAAAATTACTTTTTATGCATGAAAGTGTAAAGTTTTCTTTAATGATAAGCCAGGTGGTATCTCATAGTAACAACCTCCTTTATTTTCTAATGGGAACGACTGGTCACGTGGAGAGCACTAGTTATATTGGTAAAAACTTGTCGGTGTCAAATACAAAACATGATCTTTTTCAAATTGGAACTGATTTCTACACAGCATACACTTTTACATTTTTATCATCCTACACACCTAACTCATCTTGGATTTAACGTTATTACAATTTAGATAGATTTCAACAACTGCAGTCTTCCATTTGGACCTCAACAATACACTTGTGTTTACATTTGTGTCTATTCCAATTCTTTGCACAAACTCAGTTTCAAAGAAATCTAGGATTACTTTACAACATTTCCCAGTCAAAACTCCTGTTACTGAGAAGATCCATCTTATTCATTCTTTGGATAAATCAGTTTTATCTGAAAATATCTCAAATGTGTCATATTTTTGAGAATTAGACCAAAGTTAACAAGTAATGGATGTGAAGGAAACTACATGCATTTACTATGTTACAAAATTACCATGCCTATGTAATCAATTGCACATCATTGCCACCACAAAAATGAATATTTACTTGTGATAGACAAGACTGCTTACTCACTGTGTGGCAACACAGCAATACTATACTTGTATCATGTTTTGTAGCCATGTTTTGATTATATCAATACATCATCAGATATGTGTCTTCATGAAATTTGGCAAGCTTTCAGTAAATGTCACAAATCTTTTGACAGAAAAAGATCAGAATTTCTAATGAATTATTTATTGCTAAAAACTAAACATTTAGTGAAGGAAAATTGGTATCAAGTACTAGTTGTTGTTTTCATTTCTTTTATCAAATCCATTACATGCAAAGTAATACAATAAATTAACAATAACAAAATGGATAGACAAATTTTAACTTTTTTAATTTACTACTTTTGGCAGCTGCCATTCAGTTGATCAAACCTGACGATTTGAAAAAGCACCGTAATGTGTGAACTACTGAAATGGGACAATACAAGTAATACAGATAATAAATTACAGATGAGACTGTCAAACCTTGAATTTACCTGCTCATTACACTTTTCTATCTAGATACATTTTGTACAATGGCATCAATATCTAGTTGCATGTATTGAATACAATGATAAATATGCACCCGTATTACCCACTAACCTTTGTTTATGTTTACTGTTGTGGCATGCTTTTCATGTATTAGTTGCGAGTAACAAATAGGCTCAATCAGGACTTGTAATGTTGGTTAAATTAGGCATGGCATGGCCAGGTGATTGAAGCACTTGGCTTGTAATCCGAGGGTCACGGGTTTGAATCCCTGTTACACCAAACTTGTTTGGCCTTTCATCTGTGGAGGTATTGTAATGTGATGGTTAATCCTACTATTTTTTGGTAAAAGAGTAGCCCAAGAGTTGGAAGTGGGTGGTAATGACTAGCTGTCTTCTCTCTCACCTTACACTAGTAATTTATGGATGGCTAGCACAGATAGCCCTTGTGTAGTTTTTCACAAAATTCCAAACCAAACAGGTTAAATTTGAATTTTGACATTGACCAAGTTTGATGTCTAAAAGAATTGTACCATTTGGTTTTATTTTAATTTATGTTCATGAAAGAAGACTGGATAACACTTGATCATATAAATTTCTTTCCCTACTTTTATTTTCAGTTAAGAAATGAATGACATCTTATTGGATCTTTGCTCTTCTAAAAATGTTTTATATGGCAGTCAATAGTGTTATTATAACTTTTATATCTTTTCATATCCAGTTCACATTATGATCATTACAAAATAATGAAATATTTTCTGCAGCTGACTATACACTGTGTTTTAACTTTTATTTGATCAAAAACAATAATCTTAAACACTATTCTGACAACAAATCGGAAAATTTTGTGAGATTTTCCAGTATATGGACTTCCATCAGAGTTAAAGGTAGGCTAAACCAAGTATTGTACCACAGAGTACAAGTCTTTCTGAGTTAAACAAGAAAGAATCGTCACACAAGATGTCTCAACAGGTAGCTTTAATAACAGAGTACGGTAGGGGTACTACGTACACAGAATGAAATATACTCAAGGCATGTATTTGTATAAATGCATGGAAGTAGTAAAAAAGAAATAGATAAGCAAAAAGAAACATTCATTTTCTCTTGCCAGTACAATGTGAACCTTTTTCCCCATAAGCTAAGAGGAAAAATTACACTGTGAAAATAAAATCCTGAAATAGTAAACCCAATTTCAACCTTTACAGTAAAACAGCTACTAAATGATAACTTAAAATATCTCTAATTCAAAAATATCTGAAATAAATATATATGAAAGCCCATAAAATTTTACATAACAGGAGAGTGTAGCTTCAAATACCAAAATTTAAGATAAACAAACATACCAGGTTTCTTATGCCACATTTTGCCTGTAACATCAAATCACTCACACTAATGTAGGGGCAGGAAAAGTTCCCCAGTCCAATACAAAATTTGTCAACAGAAAAGAGAGTCATCTATTGTGAAATGTGTGAAATCATATTTTTTCATGAAAAATAATATTTCTTGTGAACAGTTAATGGATCTAAACCCAAGTGCAGCTGAAGTAAGGAAACATCATGTTGCTTACTTGGGCAACTCTTTACATTCAAACTGATTTGAAAGAAAATAAATTTTAAAACATATGGAGGTAGGTTCTGTACTGCATGTGTAGGTATTTCTCTTCAAAATTATGTTGTGTTTTAACTTACATAACTACTTAGTCAAAAACCTTTTCTGTGTTTTTACAAACAAAAGTAACTCTTTCATAATTTTTTCAATGAACATTTCTTGTTAGACTTGTATATGCAATTTGCTTTTGTACTTTGACAGCATTATGTGTCGTTTGCTGGAACAGACAGGTTAAATACCACATTTCAATAGCCCTAATCACTGAATATTTATAGGTACTTATGGAGTTGTATATAAAGGCAAGAATAAGAAAACTGGACAGTTGGTAGCCCTAAAGAAAATACGACTTGAGAGTGAGGATGAAGGAGTGCCTTCAACAGCAATCAGAGAAATATCTTTACTTAAGGAACTACAGCACCCAAACATTGTTTGGTGAGTTCCATTTTGTGTTAGGAAAAGCTGTTATGTTCTCTTGTCAGTGACACATGACCTGCTGTAAAAGATTATTCTGGAGTTCTTTTTAGTACTAAATCTGTTTTGTTCTTGTATTTAAGGTATCTTGAAGAATTATTTTACTGTTAAGCTAGTGAAAATTATTTAGTAAATGTAGGTTGTAATGTTTTATCTTATAACAATATGATAAATATGAAAAGAAGGAATCCTCAATAGCTGTGGCTGTAATGAGACCTCAAATTGGTCAAATGATGGAGTGATGAACTATGTTTATACTTGAAAAACTTGGCAATTTTACAAACTGTTGTGCAACAGCTAAAATGATTTTAGAGCATTGTGTTGAATGTATTTAATTTCTTTATAGATGTGAAACATATTTTTGTACAGCTTATATAAAATCTTTTGATAAATTTAGTTTACATAAACTGATTCATCTACTTTTAATAGTTTTTGAAGAAATTAAATGGAGGAAAAATATTAATCTAGTTTTAATCTGTGCATCTCATTGGTTTCAAACAATGTTGGTTCTTGACTGATTCCAAGAGATGTGCATTTTAAAGTTCTAAAAAGGAAAAACAAACAAACAAGCAACCTTACTGTTTTACATAATGTTAATAAATTCTTGAATGAAATTGATAGAACATGCATTTAGATTAAAGCAAACTCAGAATTTAACAAAAAATTAAATTTTAGGTTAGATATGAAAGTGGAACAAAATGTGTAAACATGATTTGCTATAATCTTGCTTCAAGGAATCGGTAAATCGTTGTTCTTGACTGTTTCAGTCCTTTGTTCAGATGTTAATACATGAACAAAGCATTAAGGCCTAAGTGGTAGATTTTGAAACTGTCTGTTTGACATATATTTTGAAGTGTAATTTACTGGGATTAACAATTCATTCTTGAAAGAAAGCATTTTATTGTAAAGAATGATACATTAATTACAGTTGGGTAGTTAGTGGAACCTGCTAATCATTTATTTGTTTAACTCTGAAATCAGTAACATTCAAATAATTGTGTAATTTCATTTTAAATTTTAATAATTGAAATAATTAGAAATATTAAGTTTGATTATTCTTGAGTTGTGACACAGACTGATCATACAAAAAATGTGAGAAAAATATATTTCTCAAAATATGAGAAATCATAGAATAATCAAGGACATTATAAATCACAAACGTTAATTGATAATTTATGTGATGCTTACCTGTGTAAATTATTTTACAATACTTTAAAAAGTGTGGTTGTTAGAATAAGTTTTGGAAGGTTAGTGTGCTTATTGTTCAATTTTTGTTTTCTTCCAGCTGGCATATGCGGTAATTTTAAAATTTTCTCAAGTCAAACAATCACTAATACTCTATTCTTTTGAGTGTTATCTCTCTCAATTTTGATAACATAACCTCTAAAAGTATGTCATTCTTATCCATGATCAGTCATTATTGCAAGTTTTTAAATTATCTGGGGGTTTTAAAACCTACTAAAATGTTAGACCTGTGCTAGCACATACTTTGTTGCACACAGAATAGTGCAGCAGGACAACAGAACGAAACTAAGTTCTTTGAGAAAAATAGTAGTTAATTGAATTTACTACCTGCCTCTAACATTAAACATAATAATTGCAGGAAAAACTTAGGAAACCATGTTTTTAATACCAAAGTAAACTTATTACTTAGAGCTTCCAAGTGCAGAATTCGTCTTTTGCTTGTCTAATTAATTAATGAATTGATTAATGAATGTTTTGTGGATGCTTTCTCCCTGCAAGCTATCAGAAGATCAATTTTGGCCATGCAAAGGAAAAGATCATTCATGAAACCCCTGGATGAATTATTTATATCCTTGTTTTAATTTGAAGATGTGTGTTCCCCGTTGGCTAGGTGATACTAATTTGAAAATAGGTATTCATTCATATTGCAGTGTTTGAAGCATTTCTGAACAAATTATTCTGTGTTAACAATAAAGCCAGTTCCAGCTTTTGACTTACTTTAAAACTAAGTTCATATTCTTTTTCAATAAAATTAGTTTTAACATAATTTTCATCAAGTTTCACTTGATGCAGTAATCTTCTGCCATTTCAGACAATTAGATGATCCATCCATTATTCTGTATTTGTTCATCTTCAGTGTAAATGTTGATTTTTCTGTTCACTTGTGACAAATGACTGCAACTGTTTTTTTATATGCTAGATTCATGATCCTTTGTTTGTTGTGTGTCACAGTGATCAAGTAATTATGGACTATTTGAAACCTTAGAATATTAAATGAATATCATATTTATTCAGTGTTTCTAACATCTAATTTTAAAATTATGTATTTTTCTCAAGGTCCTGGGTTTTGTTTTGTTGTCTTAAGGCACTATTCTGGTATCCAATAAACTGTTGCTGGTACAGACCTTAACATTATACTAGGTTTTTAAGCTCTTAGATACTTTAAAACACTTGTGTTAAAATGAATGATTATGGCTAAGAGTCACATACCATTAGAGGTCATATTGCTGAAACAGAGAAAGAAAGAAATTATATAAAAAGGTTATTAATTGATGATCGTTTGACTTACAAAAAATCCTGTAATTACTTCGGACAGCATCTGGAAGAAAATTCACAATAAGCACACCAACTTTACAAACTTATTCTTACAACCAACCTAAAGTATTGTAAAAATAATGCTTTTTATAAAAAATATACATTTACATTTAAACTGGAAAGGCTTGCAATATCTTGGTAACCATATATCTTTTGCCTTTTTTTATTGTTTTTATACAGATGAAACAGTAAGTGAAATGCTAAATTTCAAGGTGATTTGGAGTGAAATTATACCTTTATATTATTATTTTTATTTGTTATCTACCACTTAAAGACAACGCTAAACCTAACTCAGATACATTTAAACCTGTGAGTGAAACTTGTAAAACTTGTGAAACTATATTTCAGTTTGCAGGATGTTTTAATGCAAGAAAATCGATTGTACTTGGTGTTCGAGTTCTTGTCTATGGATCTGAAAAAGTATCTTGATAGCATTCCCAGTGGTCAAAATATGGACAAGATGCTGGTGAAGGTATTTATTCTAAGTAAAAAATAAGCATGTTGTTACAAGTATACAAGGTAAGAATGAGTGTATAAAAATTTAAGTTTAGAAATGTACCACACATTCTTTGGAAGAGGAAAAACAGTATTACACAGACCACAGGAACACATAAGCCTATATGCAAGCTGGTTGAAAAAGTGTATTTGAAATAATAACTACTCGAGTATAGTGTTTTGTACGAGTTGGTCAATGAAATTTTGGAATCAGAACTAACTAATCATTAAAAGGACAAAATTGAGGACCACTGTTTTAGTTTATTGTCCTGTGACAGGATTTAGCTTGTATTTTTTATGTATTCTATAAAATATTTACTTGAGACTTTCTCTTTAAGATAGCATGTGCATTTTTGTGTATTACTGGTTTATTCTAGTGTCTGATATTTTACTTACATTGTTTAGAAATGTCAACACATTACCTGAGATTTCCATTAGTTTAGTATTGAGTATATGAATTTGGAAATAAATAAATAATTTATCTTCATTGATGTATAAACAAGCTTAATTTAGTGATTATTTTGTAGTCTATATGTACAGTTAATATTTCTTGATCTTTTATGTTTTTCAGTCAGGTTTTCCTGTTTCACTGACTTTTATGTTAGGTTGACTTGGTGTGTTTATCAGTTAAGTGAATGTAGAAGATTTTTCTTTTTTTGTGCGTGCGTGCACGATTGATATCCTATTTCAACATATTTCCACTTTATAGTATGGTCTTCACGAGTAAGATGCTGTGCAAATAGTTCATTATTTTCAATTCTATTTCCAGTTCTAACATTTGTGCGGTTTTTATATCACAAGTGTATCCAAATCTACAATTATAGGTGGTTTTGTAATTGGTGTTTGTTTTTTTTTCCTTTCACTTGGGATTTTAAGTGGTGTTTCGTTTGCATTAATTGTGGTCATATTGTACTGTGGCCTTGGACTATTCTGACTTCATGTTATTTGCATATTTTTCTGTGTTTTCAGATAAACTTTAATCTACTGGAATATGGTTTATGTTTAAAGTTTTCTGTCTATTTATTCTAGGTGTTTATAAAATAGTCTGAGTATCTGTGGTTAAAGAGTGTTATTGTGGTGTGTTTTTATTCTATCTTAGGTTCTTCAGTATTAAAAATCTTGTTCATTTTCAAAACATATGCAGTTGTGGTTTGATTTACAGTGAAGATGCTTGTCCATGCTTGTGTTGTATATCTTGGTAACCATCACATCAAAGAATGGAAGTTTATCTTTCTTTTGTCCTTTGAAGTGTGTCAAGAGATATTTTCTGTTTTAAATAATTCTTGAAATCTTCTATCTTATCTGTAGGTGTGGCCATATTAAAAATGTAACATTGATACACCTAAGTCAAATTTTAAGTCTTAGAGATGTTTAGAAAACATTAATTTCAAAATGTTTGATGTAGAGGTTACCTAATAGGGGAAGGTCCATAGTCAGGTGGTTAATGTACTTGACTCGTAATCTGAGACTTGAGAGTTCGAATCCCCATGACACCAAACATTTTTTGTCCTTTCAGCTGTGGGGACATTAAATTTGATGGTCAATCCCACTTTTTGTTAGTAAAAAGAGTAGCCCAAGAGTTGGTGGTGGGTGGTGATGTTTAGCTGCCTTCCCTCTAGTCTTACACTGTTAAATTAGGGATGACTAGTGCAAATCGCCCTCATGTAGCTTTTTGCAAAATTCAAAACAAACAATACAAAATTACCCTCAAGTTAGAATTAAATTGTGATGAAATAGGATGTAGGTTATTTCAATGATTTTCAAGTTTATGGTGGTGTATTTGTAGGGGTTGGTACAATTGTGAAGAGGTTGGATACATCAAATGTGATCATGGTGTGATATGAGGTTATCATAATTACTGTAATGTAGACTTAACATGTTTGACTTGTTAATGGAGATGTTGTTTTCATTTGCTGTCTGTATGTGGGTGAATTTCTGTAGATACTAGAGTAGCCTTGTATACAAGTTTTCGGGAAACCACACATTTATGTGTACTGATAGTTGGACTGATTCTGTTAAAAATCTGTTTCATGAAGATTTGGTTTTCTTCTCTGTGCTAGTTGCCATGTTAGACTTCAATAGTATAATAAATATACCAATCTACATGAAATAGTCCATCGAGCTAAGGAGAAAACTGTAATAAATCAGAATGATGCTCATATAATAGGACATGAATCATACATAAGGAAAGAAAGGTGAACATTCTATGTCCACCTAACTGGTAACGCACTCAGGAAACCCAGAATAGAAGTAATCAGAACCTGGATATCACTCTTGAGAATTTCAGACACCAATTAATGCAAAGTCTCTGTTTCGTTGGTAGTTTGGTGTAACTTGTAGTAGCGTTTATTTGTACTGTGTTTGAAGGTCTTTTATATGTTTGCTAGTTTTTCAAGCATGCCATGTGAAGATTCTGAATTGAGTTTTATTTTTGAGAAAAAAAGATTTAAAAACAAAACACTATAGATTGTGGATTCTCATTACTTGATACTTTAAAATAGTTATTCCCAATCTCTGTTTGTGGACCTTCTAATTAAGATTACTTTTACTTTAGGTGGTAGTGGGGGGTCACAGTGGGATATATGTGCTATGCTAGCTGTAATAATTTAACTTTCACATAGGTTAAAGACTGAGATTCACTGTTTTAGTCTTTACAAGAAATATTTTTATGTAAATCCCAATTTAAAATACCTTTTGTTCTTTGATACATATTAACAGGTATTCCCGAAAAATATATGAGCAAAATTTTGTGTGGTTAGGACTAGCTTAGCTATTGTTGAAACTAAAGCATTTTTCTGTTCACTTCAAGATGTTTCTGTTCATGTTGTTACAATTTGCTTTATTTCTGTTAAAAGTGAAGTAAAGAGTTCTTCTGGTTTTAGTTTAGTAATAATGGAATTATGATGTGTTTATGTAAAAAAATGTACTTATTCAAATGAAGATCATTTTTCAGAGCTATTTATACCAGATCTTGCAAGCTATATTGTTTTGCCATCAGCGAAGAGTGTTACATCGAGATCTCAAACCACAAAATCTCCTCATTGATCAAAATGGAATAATTAAAATAGCAGATTTTGGTTTAGCTCGAGCATTTGGAATTCCTGTGCGGGTGTATACTCATGAAGTAGTGACATTATGGTATCGAGCACCAGAGGTCCTACTTGGCTCCCCACGGTATTCCACTCCCGTGGATATCTGGAGTATTGGATGCATGTTTGCTGAAATGATCAATAAGAGGCCACTTTTCCATGGGGATTCAGAGATTGATCAGTTGTTTCGCATTTTCAGGTAAAGAGGAGTAAATATAATTAAACCAGTCTTAATTGTGTGTGTGTGTGTCCATTTTATTACCATGCTTGAAGTTAATCTTCTTGCTTCAAGATTTGCAAAATATCTTGAACTGGAGCTAATGAGATTCCTTTTCACCAGAGTATGGTAGTAATAAAAACCCTCAAATGAAAGTGAACAATGACATAATATTTCAAATACATTATATCTGCTACGTACAGTGCTGAATAAAACTTTTGATTAACACTGGGGCTTAGCAGGCTCGTTTGGATTTAATGGACAGTAGTGGTTGAGATGCTGTTTCTACCATCAGTTATTTGAACAACTGTTTCATTGTGAACTGTGATTTTACCAATAATTTATTTTTGAAAATTACATATCAGAAGTAGGTTTATAATTTTTATTAATGCCAAATTATTTTTATTCCAAATATTTATGTGATCTGAATTATTCCTCATAATTGAAAGGAATTGGAGAACCAATAAGTCTCTTTTGAACTCAGATTTATTGTTTTATTCACCTTTTTTATATTCAGGTAAAATAAATAATTCTTAAAAATATCGTAGAGTTGGTAGACTATGTGTAGGAATGGCCAAGATTCTCAATAGACAGAATACAAATATGTATGTTAAAAAGTCAACAGTGACATATTTTTACTGTAAAGATGATTGTCACTTGCTTTCATTTGTTTCTCTACACAAAAACAAGGTGAGAAATCATTTCTATGATACCACACTAGAAAGTGGCCAAACCACCTAACAATCCATTAATGAAACAAGAAAAACCAGAATTTTCAGTTGTGAAAAGTTATTATATTGTAGTAATAATTGTAATATTATAAAGTTAACTGAATGAAATATAGAATGATGAAAGCTGATATTCTGTTCAGGCTTTTGATATTTTGATAGACAAAGCCAGTAATGTAGAAATTTTATTCCTCGTATTAAGTTCAGGTGATTGGTCTGCGATACAATCAATAACCAGATTGAGTAATGTGTCCATTTTGATCTCTCTTGTTTGGTTATTTTTTCTATGTCAGCCTTATGTATGTTTTTTATTTAACGATACATATTTTTCCTAATACCTGTGCACTTTCTTATATGAAAGGTTCTATGGTGTAAAATGTAATGTATAATAATAATAATAATAATAAACATTGATTTCGTACATTTGCATGTCAGATAATGTACTATGGTGTTGATATAACACTTTCATCTTTGTGTTACACACATTCCAAAACATTATATTGCAATAGTTAAACCTCATTCCTTTGTAATAATATATTTTCCCACATGAATAATTTTGTATATTACTCATACTACACAGAAAAGCTTTCTTATTGAAAGAGTGATGGCACTTGGATCTAAAATATAATTATCTAGCCAAACTCATATAAAAGATATATACAGAGATGCATCGTGTTTTACCAATTGATGTTGAGTCAACTTAAAATGTGTACTTCTGCATATAATTTTAACCATTTTACACTTCATAGGTTTTTGTGAGTTTATATTTCTCAAATGTACCAATTACAAGTTTGGACACAACCTAAAATGTAACAAGCTACTTTTATCAGAAACACAAGACTAGTAAGAAAGTTAATTGTATCTTTTGATCATCATTGCTATGGTAGGGCTTTAATATATGTGGTATAATCAGTGTTAATATACCACTTGCATCTTTGTGAGTCCATCCCTTTAGTTTAAACCCAAAATATATAATTGTGACTTCTGTCACTGTGTTAAAGACTGGTAAGTTTCTCGGGACTACATAATGTCCCAACCTGCTAACATCCTTAATTAGGAGTCCGTAGGATTTTAAAAATGTACATATGTATTGAGAAACAAAAGTATTTGATTTAAAATACGTTGTTGGTAAATTATGCTTGATGTTTCACGTAGAACCATGGGAACTGCAACGGAAGAAGTGTGGCCTGGAGTCACTGATCTTCCTGATTACAAACCAACATTTCCAAGCTGGAAGGAGAACATCTTGCATTCTATCTGTAGTCAAATGGACGACAATGGTATAGATATTCTACAGGTCAGTTTTACTTTTCTTCCCTTGAAACAACAATAACTTGTGTTTTGTTTTATTTAAGACTACTGATGATATTTTTCAATGCAATATAAACTTTGAAACATTTTGAAAGGAGACCTAAATATTATCATAAAGTAAACTATTAGCCTTTGGTTTTGTTTTACACATTTTGAAGCCTTTAAAAAATGTCACATTTATCTGCGTGAGTGCTTAGTTTTAGAAAGAAGTTACAAAGTTAAGGATGTGGTGTGGTAAAAAACAAACTGATTTGCATCTTGCAGCTATGAAGCAGATATCAAGAATTCTTTTAATGTGCTATACTTTCATATTTTTCTTCTCAAGTATGTTTGCAGTTCTTATAGCTGTTACCACTTTCACTGTTAGATAATTGAGCTAAAGGGTTTACTTCTTAGTGCTTACTA
Organism: Carcinoscorpius rotundicauda; assembly: GCA_011833715.1. NCBI lineage: Eukaryota > Metazoa > Arthropoda > Merostomata > Xiphosura > Limulidae > Carcinoscorpius > Carcinoscorpius rotundicauda. The sequence continues at coordinate 17,958,460 of CM022398.1, read as the reverse complement.
ATAAGATGTTTTCATAACTCAAACTACCATATCCTTCCATAAAATATGACACATTCTTGAGTCTTTTGTTGCGATTTGTTGGATGGTATTACGCTGAACATCAGTTTTACTTATGATAGCTTGAATGTTGTCATCTGACACATGTATGTTTGAAATGAGGGTCTGCTCCTTTAAGCGAGTGGTCTTCTAACTGAATTGAAGTGTTAGGCCCCTAACACTTGTTAAGAATATTGCTGGAGAAAAGCACTTAACATTCTGTTGTATGAGGGAAAATGTAGTAATATGATGGAGCTATCTGTGTATCTCTTTCAAAGATAGCCAATTGCAAATGTTCAACTTTTATTTTAATTTAGTACCTTTAAAGGCAACTTGAGTGGAAAAGATGCTATTAAACTAACTTACTTAACATAACTGACCATTTTACCACAGTTCTATTAATATTTTGCATAAGGTTTATATTTATATGAACTCTACCTTATGGTTCACCTGTTAAGAGTTGGTATTATAAGCTTATTACACTGTATTACAGGGTACTTCCAAACTGCAATTTTTGGTACATGGAAATTCATAATCTCTTTGAATTTTGATTTCATCAAAAATATAGTACATTTTAGTAAATCAAATAAATCAGCTTATATATAAATACAAGACGTTATGAAAAATTGTAACTAACACAAAATATTTTTTTTATATTATTTATACGCATCTGTAGTTGCTATTAATAGTATGATAGTTATTTTAGTGCTACTGACTGACTTAGCCATTAATTTGTGCTTCATCGTATTTCAACATATGTATAGGAGACTTTAACCAAGTGTTTGAATCATCTTATCCATTTGTTTAAACACGTATTTTAATTACTATTAGACATGCCTATATAATTATGTATAAATAAAGCTTAAATTTAGCCTTGAACTAATAGAATTGTAGTTGACTATACCAAAATACAGCTAAATATTTTATGTAAATACAGAATACACATATAACAATAAATTCTGTTAAACTAGTGTGAACAAGTTCATCCCATCTAGTAACTGTACACAAAAAATGTATTTTCAATTAAATACAATAAATGCACACTTTTAGTAGCATCAACTTTAATGTTTTTAAAAGTGAGCTTGTATGGTATCAAATAAAATCACAGTTAAGATTTTTCCCCCTCCTCCAGAAAATGCTGATGTATAACCCATCTGAGAGAATAACTGCTAAAGTAGCACTTCACCATCCATACTTTGATGACCTGGAGAAGTCGATCCTTCCAGCTAACTGAAGTCTTTTATTATATTTCAAAATGATGTATAAGTCATTAATTTGATACTGATATTGATGAATTATCTCGTGTTCAATAATAGAATGTAGTACGTTACACATGTCAGATCACCATTCGTGTGTTCTCTAATGAAGTCTGATGTTGTATATTTTTCTTCTGTGTCATAATCCCATCTCTGTGTTTTCTATCCAATATTATACCTTCCATTACCTGTCACAGTGTTTGGTAATTATCATTATTTTTCTATTCTATGGAAACTGCTCGAGCATTTCCAGTTAATGGTTTCAGGACTTACAACATAGCAAGTCATTGTGCATAGTTTTACATTGTAATATAAAGCATGATCCATACTAAATATATTGAATGTATGTAGCTTGTGTGAGAGGATACTTTGAAACACTGAAGATTTTTAAACTTGATAAAGGTTACTTTAAAAAATGTATGGGACCACAATATTTCTTTTTTTGTACATGATTTTAAGCATGTTTGTAAGTGTAAATGAAAGTTAATCATTAAAGAGATTTTACTTTTAAGATTGCAGTGTACAATATTCAATTTGGATTTGTACGTGAAACGTTTTTACAACTTAAAAATACATAGTTTTCATTAATCATGATATTAAAACAGAAAAACAAAATTTCATGACAGGTTTTTGGATGAACGTTTTTTACACTTTCCAAAACTGGGGTGTTCAGGGATAAAATTATCCCCCTTTACCCCACACATGTGGATACTATGGAAGATTAGAGCAATTTAATTATTACAGTGTCTTTGGTTGTTAGTGTATGTTGATTAAGGAATTTGGCAAGTGTCAGTCACAAAATTTAGCAGATGTCTGGTGGATGCAGAAGCAGAAAGAAGACCAAGGCTAGTGTTGTCGATGATAGCACTGATGTGGAGAAGATGAGAAGCAAATTGGTATTGCTCTGACAAAATAGATTTCAATGGACCTTTTAACAAGGCCAGTTGGTGGCTGGGATCTATAAATCCAATGCCATGGTTGGAATAAAAAAATCCAAGAGAGTTAGGAAATACTTTACATCCTCACTGTAAGGTAATGGAACTTGTTGAATAGGAAAGCTGACAACAACTTACCTCATTCAGCTAACATTTCTCTGGGTAACAAAAGGTGCTGATGACACATTAATGGTTTCTGAACATCTACCTTTGGTTTTACCAAATGTTAATGTTATTCTGAAGTTTCTTTAAGTTTTTACTTGTATTAAATGAATCAAATTGTTCTAAGAAAGTGGATATACATTAGAGAAGTAGCACATTTTGGAAGAAACTATCAACTGAACAGTTATAGGTTTTAAATGCAAATATTTTGAGATATTTTAATTCTTTATAGCAAGTCTCACCTCAGTATATATATATACTAGTTGTTGTAAAATCTTGTTTTCTAAAGAAATCTCTAATTCATTTAATTTGTGTTTACAAGGTTTATATAATCTACAACTTCATGTCTTGTCAGTCTGGGAATTTAGATTTCTTACCTACATTTTTCTAATAGGTGGCTGACATTTTTTATCATTTGAAATTTACACGAGAAATTAAGTTTCATACATCTGTTCCATGAGCTAGGACTATAGAATTTGCTCTTTAGCAAATCTATTTGAAGGAGGTTTTAATTAATGAATTTGCATATAAATTTCAGTGTCATGTGACTCATAAAAAGTTGGTTATACCAATCTTTAAAATGGTACCAAATGAATCATGTCAGTCTTGACTGCTGGACTCGCTAACTTGTAAATGATATCAAATGAATTTTCTTGGCCTTGAGGTTTGCCCAATGGTAATTTTCATTCAATCCCTGAGGGAACCTAATTACTTCACAAAAACTTTATGGGGAGTCTCCATAAGCAAATCCCTAACTCTGACACTGACTTACCCTTGAAGCAGGAACATATATGGGCATACTAATCACCAGTAAAGAAACTCAACTTGCATCATAATGCAATAATCATTCAAGTTAAAAATCCTAGTTCAAACATCATAGTGGCCCAAAGAGCCAGGGATTTACTAGTTGTATAAGATATGAGGCACTAAGATTTAAAATGCCAAACACCCTAATGTTAATTTTCTTTAGAGGCATTAGAAATATTTGTAGTCAAAGATAATCATTTCTATAATTCTGTGAATGTTATTGACAACCTTTTTCCAAGTAGTAATGTTTAGTTTGAAGTTAAATTTCCATTTTCTATGAGTGAACACATCCTTAAATGTAAGACAGTCCTTCCACACACACGCACTACTGCAAGTGTGATACTTTATTTACTAGCAGAAAAAAAGATTAATATTTCTCAACAGTTTACATAAGTTTGTCTTATTACACTTACTTTTTTTTATTTTTAAAATAATATAGATACAAACAGGCTGGCACTTGTACCTTGTATACATAACTTAATTTTTTGCAACGACAAACTTCATTGTTAGGTTACAAGATAATTAACACTTCATAATTAATAAATATCTTAATACACGTTAAAGACTACCAATTAAAGTTTACTACTTCTTAGATAATGTTGCATGAAACATGATTAAATAAATAAAATGCCAGAATATTACATGATCTATAGACATGTTACCATCAGAAGTAAAGTTTGATACAAAATAATTCTACCTTACAAAACTTTTTAATCTGCTTCTTTGTGGTTGTTCCTTGTCTTCTACATTAGAAAAACAGTTCTCACATTCCTTTAACTTTTGTATTGGTATGATAAAGTAAACCACGCATTCTACAAATACTATTTCCTATTATTGAAAAATAAACTATTTTCTTAATGAAGTTGAAGATTTCAAAACAATCTTTTTTTCTTTTTTATGGTATTGATAACGAAACTCGAAACACTAGTACAGTTGTCCTAATATACAATAACTTCTTATAGTTCTATTGCCATGGTAACAAAAAATGTGGCAATATCATTTACCCCTTCCATGTAACTTTTTTTTTAATTTACTTTAAAAAAAAATGGTAAGCTATTAAGTATAAAACCTCTTTAACAAATGTTTTTTTTTCATGACTTAATATCACATTTCTGCACAAATAAATGGTACAATATTCATTAGCATGTAATATATTTCAATGAAATTACAGTAAAAAATAAATTATTTTCTCCACCAGAATTTGACAAAAATATATAATGGTCTAATATAAATAAAAACTTACATTGTCAGAGGATAAAATTTCCATTTTTAAAAATCTGCCTTAATATGGCACACACTGAAACAGGGAACAACTCAAAATGTGACATCATAACCTAGATAATAGCATCTGATTTCTCACTTCATAATTTTTCTTTTAATTCTTTTGTATACTATACACTGTCTTGTTAGGACTTGTAATATATTGAGGAAGTGGCATTTTATTGGATTTGATGATGTCTTTGGACACCCACCTTTTGAGGAAAATGGGGAGAGGGAATCTTAAACCAATTTTATATATTCTGAATGAATATATGAATGAATGAAAAAAATGTTTCAATCATCCATTCCATAGGTTTATGTTTAAAAGGTGAAATAATATACTTTTGTAACATTTCTTTGCCCACTTTTCTTGAATGGGATAGTGAGAAAACTGTTGATTAACGATGACCAATGTTGCCAAAAGAAGTCATTAACAACAATAACACTATGGGCAGAGTATTAAGATTGGGGTTACATCTAATTGTTTGCATTGGTCTTTGAAAACCTCAAAAGTCTTTACTTTTCAAGTGGTCAGTCCAAGGTCATTAAAGTACTTAAAGTTTTTTTAATTCTGAGTGTGTAATATATTTTGTGAGAAATTGTGAAATGCTCATCAAAGTTTTACATTCATAGTAATTGGTTTTAATAAATCGCTGATAATACAGAACCAGAAACAATGTAGTACTGTGTGCTGCAAGATTCACCTGCACACCAGAGTAAACCTCCATTGTTATAGAAAGTCCTACAGTGTGAGCTTGTAGTCATTTAAGATTACTGAACAATTTAGTTCTTGTGTTATGCCTTACAAAAAGTTGATCAAATTTGCTCTTAAAATGTCAAAAAAGTGTGTTAAGCAACAGGTAATTGAAAATGGAAAAGTACAAACTTCAGATTGAAAACAAAGGTAGAACCTAAGCAAAGCCTACTGTATTCACTATAAAAAAATTAATATGTATTTTAGATGGACAAATCTATATTGCCAAGCAACATTAGAGATAAGTTCTAACCTCAGTGTGAAATAAAGTTTTCACTTTTTAAAAAAAGCTTAGCTTTTAATAATTTGTTTTAAAGATTGTTTGAGGATTCTGATGCAATAGAGCTTATTTAACTAAATATTTAAAATAATTTCTAACAAGAATAATGCAACAGAGATTAAACACATTACCATACCTAAATCTGCAAGCCTAGAAACCAATAGACTTTTAAGCCTTTCTTTTCTTAAAGTAAATAATCTAAACAGTTGGTCCAAACCAACCTACTGATGCATATTTTTTGATCACTTGCCTTATGCTCTGTAAGAAACATGTGTTCAGTTAAAGAAGAAAACCCTGATTTGTTCAATGTTTCTTCAAATATCTCTAAGCTGAACAATGACTAGCTTAGGCGATTATTGAAGTTTGTTTTTTTCTGGGTGCCAAGCTGAATTTTCCTATTGATGATAGCTAGAGAAATCAGACAGACAAACCAATGCTAGTACTTCTGTGTAATAACAAGACTTCTTTGGTCAAGGGACTGATAGAAGGGTTCGAACCTCAAATAAAGATACTACATATGCACTTAGACTTTTAAAGTGATTTCCAAAACTCAGTAAATCACATGGATATATCCAAACTGAATGTTGACTTTAAGAAACTCAAAGGAAAGAAGCAGGCATCTGACAAACAACTTTGGGAATTCAAGTGAAACTGGAAGTCTCTCTTTTGCTAAAAATGGTACCTAAACTGCTAAACACATCTCCACTGTCTTGTTAAATCATAAGTTCTTCATGTTTTATAAGGAATCATACAGTAGAAACCTTAACTGTGTTGCAGACAGTCTTTCAAATTTCCATTACAAAAAACAACAAACCTTGCATCTTATCCCATCAGTATATATCCGTGATCTTTCCTCCCTGACATACCATGATTTCCATTTTTTCATCGTAAGTCTGTAGGTGTTTCTTTACTTAGAAGTTTTATTGTCCCATATGTGTTATTGATGTGGGAAAGTGTAAAAACTGTCTATTGTTAGGCAGTTGGTCCTTGCTTAATAAATGTTTAAAAACATCAACATAACGTGCACCAATACAGGAAGTTCTTTCTAATCTTTACCAACAATAATTCCTGTTTATATTAGGCTTGACCAGGTGTTTACAGACTTATATTCACAAGGCAATAATTTCTTGACACCAAATGTGGCTCTTCTAAGAGGACTGTACTATTTTCAACCAAGTCATTCTTTGGAAAGCATAATTTTATCAGTAGTGCTGTGTTTGGTTTACAAACTGTCTTGAATTTCTTCTTCAGGTATTAAAATACTGGCCATATCTTATTCAGCTTTAAACTTGGATAATTTTCTTGATCATAAGTATCATTGTTAGAGAAATGAAGGTATCGTTTCAACATTACAAACCTTTGGTAAGATGAAATGTTGGAGAAATGGGACTGAGAGGATTCCTGGACCAAAATGTTCCTGTTAAGGTTTACACACTATAAAGTTATGATGGCAAGAAATGTTTACGTTCAGTCACTTATTGTGAGATGACATTGGTAAAAGTTACTTTAGTATTCTTGGAGACACTAAGCTTGTTTTTGTTGTTACTGTGTCTACTGATACATTATCAAAACATGAGCTGCAAAATGCCATAATTAGGGTCAATATTCAATGAAGAAGTACCACACAACTGGAACCTACGTGAAGAAGGGGAAAGTTGCCTGGTAGTGTTTACAACACATCGTACCCAAAATTGTAATAAGGCAGTATCGATGCTGTTCCGAGATAGAAATAGTTTTTCTGTTAGTGAAACTACTATGTCCAACACGCATTCAGCAACAAAAAACTGAAGTCAAATAAAGTGCATACAAATTTAGAGATTACAAACAGAAAACGTGACTTGCTACCAGAGACCAGTGTGTTCTACTCACTACACTATTGAATACATAATTTAGAATAAATTCAATAAAAACCCAGCAAGCACTTAAACTTTGTGACATACAAAATAAATTTAGACAAATAATTAAAGAGACAATAAAAAAACGGTTTGTCCACATTAACTAATGCAGGTGTTTCTGAAACACAGAGGATGTCTGGATTTATCTTTTGCAAATCACAGAAGGGGTTAAAGGAAAATAAAAATACTGTAAAAATGATCAAACAAATGTTTCTGATGAAAACTTTAGGGGAATTCGTGACAAACACACTAATACATAAAACTATAAAAATCTATATTGTCACCATTAAACTCTCCTCTAAAACACCATGTTAATAGTAATGACAAAAATTAAGGTGTCGTGGATAAAAATTTGTATGACTAGATATTTTGTTTGACCTTCTGTTTTTGATATGATTAAAATCTTTTGAAAACAAGTTTATGCTTCCAGCAGAGTTACACATTTCATCGAAGTATCATTTCCTTCTTTTTCTACATAATATAAAGATTTATTACGAGTAAGACATTTTAGATATAATTTCTTTAACTTAAATTCATAAAATATTTACCAAATTTGGCAGACTTTTGAGAAATCTGTACACTGTTCAGGACACAAACAAATTCCAGGACTTTCAAAACCATGACATCACCAGGTCTAATTTCAAGAACCTGGATCAAAACTAACAAAGATTCACTGTGTGATCTGTGCATATGAACAATATCTAATTTTATAGCAATATTAAATTTCTACTTATTAATAACCTTTTTCACTGTAACTAAAACAGAAAGTTTCAATAAAATTACAACAGTTTTATGTATATATAAAAGAATATAAACTTGACAAATATGTTACACGAAGGTTTAACACAACTTGATTTAAAACCAACAGTAGTAAAAAGATAACTATACATAAAAAGTGGGTCTGTGTAGTAAACTTAAACATTAAAAATTATGAAAAGGGAACTTTAAGCTAGAATTTGTGACAATTTTTTGTGTATCTGTAGTTTTAATGTAATGTTAAACAAACATTGTACATCTGGATAAAACAGCAAAATCAGATATTTGAGGTAGGAATTTTGTCATAAACTTAAACTAGAGAAAATATATTTTCAGTATTAAAGGAACATGATATTCATAAATAAAATTTCAGTCGTAAATTATGTTTATCCCAATTTTTTTCTTTTTTCTTATCATAAATGGTTTGGAACACTACAAACGTTTTACTTAAAAGTTACAGAATAAATAAGCTAAAACTAAGAAAGTGAAACATAAAGATTCTTTAAAGGTTTCAGACATTAAAAAAGAATAAAATGTAAGTTACTAATAACAATAATATGTTGAATGTGACTATATCAGTTTCAGTACATTAAAAAAAACCTTTTAACAGAAGCCTTTTTCCACATAAGTACGTGTTTTCATGATCGTCCTCGACTTCTCATGTAGGCCAGGAGACGAGACAAACTGAGATTAGGGACGTCTCCCTTGTTGTTCTCCTCTAAACTATTTTCAGACTAAAGTAAAAAAAACAAACTTAATTTATGCCCAACTTTATAATTGCAATTAAAAAGTTTTTTTTATCATGGATAAATAATCTTGTGGCTGTCTTTTAAAGGGTGATTTTAAATGTTTTTTTATGTGGAAAACTTTACAAGTTTAAGAGCGTTTAATCAAAGGAGAGGAAAACATGGTACTGTTAATAAAGTAAACTTCTCTGCTACAGATAATTTATTCAAATATATACTCTTCAAAACAAGAAATGCAAAAGGGATATTTTTGTTATTTTAAAGAGAAATATATGTAACAACGTTACAAGCTCAGAGTAAGTGATGTTACACATGTTAAGGCACTGATTGTCAGATCAAAATGACAATAAAAGTTGTGCACTTTGAAAACGGAGGAAAACATTGGATTTTTCGCCAAAACGCATTCATGTCCAATAAATTTTTTGAGAGATCTGCATGTTCTGCAAGTGCAACATGTGTAAAATCCCTATAAAAGTGATGGGCTCTCAGTTTCCATTGCTCAGTGTAAAGCCACTGACACGCAATACAGTTATGCCAAGCATGACAGAAGCACAACGCAACAACGCCATTGGTCACTTGGAAGCAGGCGATTCTCTATCAGATGTTGCCAGAGCTGTGAATGTCCACCCAAGCACCATCACAAGGCTATGGAATCGTCACCAACAACATGGATCAACTTGTGACCGTCCACGATCTGGTAGACCTCGTGTGACTACGCCTGCACAAGATCGCTACATCTGGTTACGTCACTTTTGAGATAGGACCACCACTGCGACGGCTACTGCCTCGACCATACCAGGGCTGCGTAGGATTTTCGATCAGACTGTACGCAACCATCGACAAGATTCTTAGGCCCCATGTGCAACCCATCATGGTGAATGGTTTTCAACATGACAATGCCCCTCTTCACACAGCCCGACTCATCACTGTCTTTTTGAGACACTACAACATCAACGTTCTTCCCTGGCCCTCCAGATCACCAGATTTTAACCCCATCGAACATCTTTGGGACGAGTTAGACCAATGTCTGCGACTGCAACAACCTCAACCGCAGACTGTACCTCAGCTTGCAGCAGCTTTGCAGGCTGAATGGACAGCCATTCCACAGGATGTGATTCGTCATCTCATTGCTTCCATGGGCAGGAGATGCCAAGCAGTTATTGATGCTCACGGGGGGCATACTCTTTATTGACGTTGAGTGTCGTTAAACTTCAACTAGTGAGCGTGGACTTCACATGTTCAGCAATGAATGTGCAAAGAACTACCCAGAATAAACTTGTTAACAATTTGTCTCATATTTTGCCTATTGTGTTTCTTTTTTTGAAGAGTATATTTGTTAAAGATCGAGTGTTTTAATATTTGCACATGTTGCACAAGACTGATCAAAATCTAAGTCACATCACTCCTTTGTAAGAAAAGTGATCAGTTACACCAGTTATACAACAGGAATTTGGATCAATAACAGAGCTCATAAGGCCATCTGCTTTACAGCATACAAATTTGTAGAGACAGATATGAATGTGTGAATAACTCTTATGTTAACTTTAAGACATTACCATAATCACGTTTCTCAATGTTCATACAAAAAACAACTGGATAAAAACTACTGACCAAAATTTAAGTAGAATACATGGGTTTCAATAGTGTTTCTTTTTCAATCACTGTACATCCTATACCACTCTTTCCACACATTTACTAAACACCAAATACTGAATCAAATCTTTTGGAAAATCACACCCCACACTCTAAAACCTGGCAATGCTACACCTTGTACAATCAGGAAAAGAAAATTAAAAATATCGCTTCTTTTTAACTATAATACAATTTACTCCAACTTTACTGACTATTAAGCAATTAAAAATTACATATTTATAAATACCTCTGTGTAGACAGGTTCTCTTGCCAGTGTAAAATCTACTCTTTGTGCTTCTTGGTATGGAATGTTAGTAACAGTAACTTCTCGACTTTGTGGCTGGAAACCTGCTTTCATGGCCGTAACTCTGTAGGTGCCTGGTGTCAGAAGTCGCCAGTACTCTCCTCCTCTCACTAAAGGAGATTAAATGTAATAAATTAATCTCCTAGATAATTATTTGAATGATAAAACTGTTTGATGAAAAATACTGTTAACAGGAAAGACCCTCAACTTATGAATAAATGCAACCCAATCAATAAAGGATTTAATTTTCTGATATACTGATTTAAGTATTTCTTTTCATTTTGTTATACTAAACTATCTTTGTTATTTTTGATTATTTAAACAATTGTTTTGAAAAATTTGGGGTGCTTTTCACTAAGGAGGTCCAAACAATGAAGTTTCTACAGGTCTTTCATTAAATGAAAATAATACGCAATTACTACAACACCACAGCATTTTAATATGTATCTGTGTATTACTTTTCCTCACTTATTTGAAAGAAGAGGTGGATAAATTCATTTATGGGAGGTGTGGAAGAAAAATGTTTGAGAAATGAGAACTTGCATCTTAACCTTATTTTTAGTGATACCCATGTGGCATTTTAAACTATTTTATTAGATTCCAAAAGATTCAGAAGTTTCAACACCCTCAAACAGTTGGCTATTCTTACTTTTACTGCTGAAGAAAAATCTTGCAAATTGTTTCTTAAGTTATCCTTTCATCAATTACTTCATCATGGCTTAAACTATTTTATTTCTATAAATAGAGCTTCTCGGTATCTAATGTTTGCTGAGAATTATGCCAAACAACTACCTGATGTCACATCATGGTTGATAGGAGAATCCTTGCCATTAGTTATATTATGTACTTTAATGACAGCATTCTGAAGAGGTCTTCCACTCCCTGCTTCCCGTACAATGCCTTTGATTCCTATGTGAGCCTAAAATAGAAAACTGGGTTAAGAATACTGAAACTTAACAGATATTCAAACAAGTGGAAAAAGTGATCTTTTACACTGAAACAAGTACACTCTGAACAGTTTGAAAACACGTTCATATCAGTCTGGATTTTACACTTACACCACTAGATTTATTTATTTTACTTTATTTTTTTTAATTTTGTGTAAAGCTACACCAGGGTTATCTGCGCTAGCCATCCATAATTTAGTAGTGTAGGACTAGAAGGAAGGCAGCTAGTCATAACTACCCACCACCAACTCTTGAGCTACTTTTGTACCAATAAATAGCAGCATTGACCGTCACATTATAATGCCCTCGTGGCTGAAAGGGCAACCATGTTTGGTGCAACGGGGATTTGAACCCGCAACCCTCAGATTGCGAGTCAAATGCCTTAACCCACCTGGCCATGAAGAGATGCAGCAAATTAGATGCTCATATAAGCTTAGCAAGTACCAACAATGTGAGAGCCTGGCTACCCTCAGATTACAAGTCAAATGGCTTAACACACCTAGCCATGCTAGGCCTAGACTTTTTGCAAACTTTTTATAGCTCTGAAGGTTAATTGTTTTCTCATTCAAACTCATACGTTTTTTTTAAAAGCTTCCATTTGTTCAAGTGTGAGTTTACTGACTGGACTCATATTTCTGTTATTAATGCTCAGAAAGAGATCCCAAGAAATTTAAACTATGTCAGTTTTAAAAAGGAATGCAGCCTGAATCTAATAACCATCAAATGAGTTGGTTCTGCAATTGAGAATATAATAGTGTTATATGAAAAAAAAAAAAATTTTTTGTTTGAAACTGTTGAAGTCAAACACTGACTAATATAAAACCAATCTCAAGACAAAGTTTTGAAATACTTTCCAACTAGTTAGAGGTCTAGGATTGTTTCTTGTGATATCTGATGTTTTTTAAATTTGTGAGAAGTTTTCAAGTTACTGGAACAATCAGTTAAGTAATGAGGCACCAGTTTAGAATGTTTAGATTTAATGAGTTCAGTAAGTTGAGTCCTAAGAAGGCCATCTCTTAATGTGAGACAAATCCTTCTTTATTGAATATATGATATTCAAACAATGCATAAAAATACAATAAAATAACGTCCCATTCATTGAAGAAAAAACTATAATTCTTAGATATAAATTGACTTCAAACACAAATACTATTGGCAAAATATCATGCTATGACATGACACTTGACAGAAATAGCAGTGCTACAATTTTGAAACATAAGATCATTGTTCTCTTTGACAGACATATTACCTTTACATGATCAACAGTGGGAAGTGTATTGTTTCGACCAGGGAATTAAAGTTCCAAAAGAAATGTACTAACTAGTATCAAACAAGTTAAAACTGACTTGATCAGTTAAAATACGGCTTTCTGACCAATGCTGAAAAATATAAAGGAAATATATTTCTGTTTTTGTTTTTCAAAACAGTTTCACAAACTCAAAAATGGTTTAAGGAAAAAATGAAATCAGTCAATGTCAGGAATTTGTTTCACATAAAAACTACACACAATTTAAAGTCTTTGAGACAAGTCTTATCATTATGAGAATGTACTTTTAATACTATCATACTTGTTACAGAATTGAAAAATGATAAAATTACATGTAATATACCAAAACTTTGTATATCGTGTGAGTCAGTCCATCAGAATAATTGAACATAAACGATTTACTAAATATTAGACTGTGCAATGACACTGGGAACATGAAAATACAACATCTAAAATATCTATAAAGCCAAAGATGTCATCAGAAATTGATAAATGTTTACTTGTTAGAGATGGAAAAACACAAAACATACAGAAACAGAAATCATCTTTTAAAGTTACAGATTTTTAATGATCTTATCCAATCTGAACAGGCACTATTGTTTAGTTTTGTGCTCAGTGCAAGGACTAAAATACATCAACAATGGAATCTTGACAATAAGGAGCACATTTTTTGTAATGATGAAAACAGGTTCACTCAGTTTTCAAAATGGTGGGAAAGGAATGGAGGCAGACAGATGAAATATTTGTCCATAATTGTCAACTGTAAAAAATTGTGGTGGAGTGTTATTAAGATTGTTCATATTGCATAATTTATCATTTGTTTTAAACTTACTATTTTGATCAGTAGAGTGTTAGCCTTTTGGGAACTGGAGGAGTGTCACTGACATTCAGGACTCTTTCCTTCTCATAGTGGAAATACTTAACCAAATAACATGGAACAAAAAAAAACTTACCAAGTAACATCTGGTTTTTAATTTTAAAATATTTCTATAATTTGTTTTAATTTATCTCTCGTTTTATTATTTTAAATTTCCAATGATTTGTTGTGAAACACTGTTTTGGAAAAAAAACACAGCTTCTTTTCACTTTAGAAATTCAAGTTTTTTAATGCTGAATGGAAAACTATTTTATATGTCTAAATTTCAACCTTACTTTTTATATAAATATTTCTCTTGGTACTTTCATCTCTCAACTCCATTGGTCATTTCTGGCTCTAAATTACATCAGAAAAACTGACAAAGATTTATTTGTAAAGTCAGGCCTGCCTTTTCAAAAATGGTATCAGGTCTGATGAGGCAATTATTTTTGCTGACATTAAATGTAATTTCTATTTAATAAATAAGTTATTTTATTTATGTGTTGCTAAATACAATGTACTTAATAACATTCAATAACTATGAGTTGAATAACCAGAATATTTTGCCACCAGCTTCTGTACTTCCTAAGCCTAAGTAGGCTTATGTGATGTCTCTTAAGAGGAGAAAATTCCTGTAGCTTTCAAACAATTATAATTCAACACAAGAATATTTTTTCTAAAAATGAGGAGAACGTCTAGAGAAACTATTGAAAATTTCCCAGATCTGTGGTTTATACCAAAGTCTTCTAAACTTCCCACTATTTTCCAGTGTAGGAATTACAAATTGTCAGTTTACCATGAAACCATAAATTACTACTCACACCACTTTATTGACTTTACACTGACATACATAGTACATAACCTTCTCTACCAAACAGTGGCTAAATTACACCTGTAGGTCTTTCTATGCTGAACTTCATTACTTGTTATTGAGACAACATGCTGTGAGATCAAAAAGAGGCTGTATTAATAAAATAATTCCTTTGTTTGATTTTCAAATTTCACAAAAAGCTACACAAGAGCCATCTGCACTAGCTGTCCCTAATTTAACAGTGTAAGACTAGAAGAAAGGCAGCTAGTTATCACTACTCACCCCAACTCTTGAGCTACACTTTTACCAATGAATAGTTGAACTGACCATAACTTTATAACAGCCCCACAGCTGAAAGGATTAGTATGTTTGGTAATAAAATCATTGAAAGAGAAAAAAAAATGTGTCAAACAAAGCACAGATAATTATTTTTTCAAAAGATGATATATATATATATATTTACATTTTTAGCAAATATATGAATATGTGCCTCGGAATGGGCATTAAAAGTAACTAAAAAGCACATTGTTCATACAAGCAATATTCTTCAGAACTGTGTATAAATATTACAAGTTTGAAAAACAGTTTTTACTCTTTTCTCTAGGAATTACATTAAATGAACATCGCAAAATGACAAAATATCACTTTAAAAAAATCTCTGGATTAAAAATTGTTGAAATGGAATTACTAATTTTTACTCAAAGTAGTTTTCTGGACTGGACAAGGTTAACCTTCTGAAGAAGGTGCTAAGTGAAATGCTAAGATAATACGCCTTTCACTGAAAAGAGGATTTTGTAAAATACTGAACATGTTTAAACTTCAGTATACATTCTACAACTTTCACTGTACTAAAAAATCATTTTATCTGTGAGATAAATAATGCCTCACCTGCCACATAAAGTTCAATAATGCCTTTGAGTTAATATCCCATTCTTTTGGTAACTGCTCCTCCGAAGGATACTTATTACACCCAAGTTCCAGAGTGATCTCAAAGTCATTTGATCCTAAATAGTTGAAGTCCTGCATTCCTGTGAACAAGAGTAGAAACTTTCAGTTCACCTATAAATCTGGCTTAGCATTCTGTTCCCGTAACCTAACCTTCGAAATGTGAATAAGCAAGATCCACGTGAAAACACTAATAAAACTTCAAAATTATTCATTATAAAAAAAATATATTTATAATGTGTACACCTTTTACTTGAGTCTAAAACCAAATGTATCTCATGCACAATTTCCTGTTGGTTTTCACAATTTTCACTCTCATCACTTTCACCATTTTTTTTTTTAAATTAAGTTTTTATATGTTGACAAACTATCATGTTTTATTACTTACAGAAGTCAATATACATATTGTAGATTTTTTCTTAGAATATTTTTGCCTATCTCAAAGAATAACTTTTTTTCTAAAAAAGTATCTACCATGAGGATATGTGTTACTTATTTCTTTACTTTCAAGTCTTTCCTTTCAATTTGTCATACTTGTTTCTGTATAAACTTTGGTGTTATCATCCTTCAATGACATCACACTAAGAATATTGATCATATACTAATAAAACACAGCTCTTGAATTAGCTATAAAATAGAATTATAAACAACTTGAGTAATATTTACTTTCACATCACAACAAAATTAATTAGCTTATTTGAGCAGCAGTTTTCGATTTTGTGACAATCTTTAGTTTGAACTCCAGGAGCATTGACTACAGGCACTAAATGAGATATTTAGAAGACTTAGGAATAAATCACAGATCTGGGAATTTTCTTAAGTCTCTTTATGCTTTATTATCAAAGTGCATTTTAAATTACATCTGTTTGAAAGCTACAAAAAGTTCCTCTGATGATAAAAATCACATAATCTTAGCTAGGTTTGGTAAGTATGATCAGCAGTGGCAAAACATTCTGATCTTTCAAATCCTTTTTCTTTTATTAAATATAATTTTCAGGTTCATTGTATTCTAAAAATCTGGATAAATATATGTTGGTTTGCTGGCTATGTAATTGTCTCTAACTGTGTCAAGAGATGCTGCCAATTTTTTCACAATTTATCTTTTCTAAAAATGTGCAACTGTCAACATTTCTTGTCATGTGACTGTTGTTGGAATATTATGAGCACATAACATGCCCTCCAAGCTCATTTGACAAAGATCTAAAAACCATAAATTGTTGATAAGGTCAAGAATATGGATGTTACAGAATTCTTATATTCTATCTTTAACAAAAACATTTAAAAAATAATTAACAGTATTTTTAGCCTAAGTTCTTTGTCAGTTATTGCTAAAATTTGTTAATTAAAAAAAAAAAGCAATTGTCATAAATCCAGCTTCCATGCCTGAAATGGTAAGCTTATACCTGGGTAGATTACTGGGATATTTTACGAAATGTTTCAGAAATAATTTTATCCTTTTAGAGGACAATTAATACTATAAATACAGTATTTTGATGTATGTTATTAATACCATCTCTTCATGTTCTTATAAGTTTCTCTTTTATGTCTAAAATTCATAAAAGTCTTTAACAACTGTCATTCTGTTTGGCTATTTGTAATAAGTATGTAACAATAATTATTGTAGAGTTAGTGCAAAAGAAACACAGATTTTTGATGCAGGTCCTTAAAATGCATTCAACTCTCTAATTATGTTAATACAATCTGGAAGAAATGTTATCTCAGACAGGTAAAAATTGCCCTTGCAAGGATTAAAATTATATGGGGGAGAATGCCTCTATAATGTCAGTGTCCACAGGATAAAGGGAAACAAGCCAATATCAAATTCAACCACTTACTTTGGAATTTCATGAGAAACTGATATCTGCATAAAAATATAAATACATAGAATACTGGCAAATATGCTTACATCAGGGGTAGGTTCACACATGGAAATTTTGTTTTATGCACAGGAGAAAAGTTAAAAACAAAAAATTTTAAGTTAATCATTGTGATACGTATACTGACTTAAATATACAAAGTATATACAATGACGAATATTTCCACTTTGTATACAAGTTTACTGAAAGTTAGGCTTACCACCAGCAACACTGTACCATGCAGCTCCATTAGTGATGCCACCCTTGTGAGTGAAATCATCACCACCACAATTCACATGTTGTTTCCCTGACATTGTTTTATGTACTAAAGCATAAGAATGGGCCAGGTGTCTGAAAATATAAAAGATGAACTAATTTATTCTTACATCATTTTATTTTTACAAGTTCAGTTACAGTAACGAGCTAGGTGTACAAAATTTAAAATGTAAATTAATTTCTTACTTTTTTTATATAAGCTAATTAATAAAAAGATGACAAGTACAGAAAAATTAATGAATTGAAAACACGGGTTTTACATGAACAAATAATTAATTACAAAAACTGGTTATTTCCAAAAATAAAAATTATATCAAAAAAATGCATATAATTAAAAACAAAATTTAGAAACCTACACAGTAAATAAAAATGTGAATCCTTGCTCTATCTCAGATTTAACACAAACTTTCCTTAAATACATCAAGATTTAACATATAAATGTAATTCATGGAAAAAAATTATTGTTAAGGTTATCCTTCTTACATATGCAAGTTTTGAAAAATAAATGAATAAAGGTATTCCTGAAGTCATTATTATTTTTATTTTTACAAACTTGTATTAAATACAGTTGCATGTGAATATCACATCATGAAAGAGGTCTTTATTAAATGATTGTAAGACAACTGATTTTATTTTTTGAAATGCTTGGATATTTTTCATCATGATAAAACATTAGATTAAATACAAACCTGAATTGAAAACATAAAAATAATTAGAGACAAGTTACAAGTTAAGCTAACAAACATCACTGAATGGTTATGCCAATTCTTCATTGACCATAGCTTAATATAAACCTAGCTTTGTTTGCACATGAATTACAAAAATTGAAAGACAAAAACATTGTGTACAAGTTTGTACACTCCATTTATATTCTACAAGTCTAATTAACTTTATTCATGAAGCATGAAAACTCTCATGGACTACTTACAACACTTTCTCAGTTTCTTAAGCCTTTTTTTTTACTGTTTATATAACTAACTGAACTAATTTTGGCATATCTCTAGCTCTAAAATACAAATTTTCAGAAAAATTTGATCTTGTATTTCATTAAGTTATATGTTCTGATGAGATCCATATTAGGTATATGTTATACCCTTGAAGATACACTTCTTAACTTTTAAGTACAGAAGCTATTTGCAAATGAAGTGTTAAAACACTGAGTAATATTAGGGGCTATTAACTACATCTCTAACAAACAGAAAGTGTTTATAATGTAAATAGCATTAATAATTACTGCTGATTACCAGTGGATAACACTGCTGTGAAAATATACTATTTACAACTTAACACAAAACAACTAAACCATATCCTCATAAAACTAATTCAATGTGTATGAAATAAATAAAAAGTAGGAGGTTTCAAAGTGATGATTGATGTTTAAAATAAATATGCAAACTTAATAGCCAAATCAATCATATAAACTTTTAATTATTGCAAAATCTGCCATCAACATCATGTCTAACCATTATGCGATGCAATTAGTCTATTGTTAACCCAGCTTTAATCTTTGGGGACCCCAAATATTTTATAAATGTCACAAGAAACAAATGGAAGCACATAAATATTTACTGTTCTCAGTAGCTTCAGCATTCGACTAGTGTGTGTAAAATTCTTACACCTAGTTTAGGTGATAAAAAAAATCAACTTACAATATTAAATATTTATTGGTTAATAAAGGAGAATATTTTGAGCATTAATGGTTTTTGTTTCCAAAATAATTATTTATCATTGTTTATTATCTTCTAAATATTTTATGATGGGGTTTGTTCAGATCCCCAACT
This sequence comes from Carcinoscorpius rotundicauda, assembly GCA_011833715.1. Taxonomy (NCBI): domain Eukaryota; kingdom Metazoa; phylum Arthropoda; class Merostomata; order Xiphosura; family Limulidae; genus Carcinoscorpius; species Carcinoscorpius rotundicauda. Next base: position 17,938,898 of record CM022398.1, on the reverse strand, counting down.
ATGGAAAATTCTTAGAGAAGATCAATACAGAGTTAAAAATAGCTTAGAATTACTCTTAAAGCATTCTAGTCTGTTAAGCCTAGTTGTATCTGCAGTTTCTAATTATTCCAATAGTCGTTAATGAAAATATTAAGATGCTGGGAATTTTCTGTCCATCAAGTTATTCAGAAATAAAATGTAATATAGATGTTGTCAAAAATTCACATATTTCAAGATAAATAATTCTTTGTTGTTTGGATGAGGTGAATTTCAAAGTTATTTTACTGGACAATATAAAAGTTGACACTTACACTTTTATCATTTTTTTAAATTTCTGCAAACATTTTTGCTAGCCCATAAAGAATTTGACATCCAGGACTGAAGTGACATTTATAAACATCTCTCAAAAGAAATTTGTAAGTGACCTGGTAACAGTTAGTTGTAGGTAGAAGTGAAAAAATAACAAACAAAAAAAAAGACAAAAACATTTGAAACAGTGACCAAAAACTTTTAGAAAGCACTACAAAAGCAAAACCAAGAGTACAAAATTTTAGGTCACAAAGAGGAAACTAAAGAACAAAAAATATAACATGTACATGACTTTAATTAACTGAGATAATGTTTTGTTTAGTTCTACAAATACAACACACTAAAAATTTCTGTCTTGAACTATTAACTTTGTCCCACATCAATTCAAAATGTACATAACGACATAGTATAAACACAAGTGGAGACAGATGGTAACAATAAGAGAAACTATGGGGTCTGAAATGAATTATTTTGTCAAAAATAAGTATAATAATTGATATACCCCACTCAGTCTGTGTATTTTAAGGTTATGGGTTATACATTAAAAGTACTATTTAGAACACTAACTTAAACGTTTGATCATCAGGTGTAGCAGTATATTCTTGAGTTTTTCCACTTGGACTTTCATCATAAGGATAATTTGCCACCAAAGCACCACCATGAAGATTAGCTGACAAGACAAATGGATTATTGAGAATCCACATCATAACTGCTCTTGTTTCTGGTTGGAGCTACAGAGAGAAAACAAATCACATCAGTGCTTTCTCTTTCAAAAATACGTTTCACTAAGAAAAACATTATGGTTGGTTGGTTGATTTAGTGCTTTATGGTACAAAACAGCTAGGCTATCTCACCAAACATCCGATAAAAAGGTAGAATTACAGTAAATTTAGTAAAATTCATAAAAGGAAATTCAAGTAAAACAAAACAAAGTTTAAAAAAACATAAATAGCATAAAACCAATGTTTACATCTAGTCTCCAGCAGTAAGAGAAAAACTACAGTAATACAAGCTGTAAAGGACTTTCTGTAATATAACTGTAATTATCATAACTCACACGGAAGACTAACTCCAAAAACCACAGTTAGTCACCTGAAGTTGGTATTCCCAGTTCTGGTTCTAAATTATTTAATGTTATGGCTATTTTCAAAAAGTAAAGTAATAAAAGTTTTAAAAAACGTGATGCAAAATTTTAATAATAACTCGCCAGGATGTCTAACAGGTCGTTTAAACAGCAGCGTTAGTCATCTGAAGTTGGCCGTTCCAGTCCTGGTTTTGAGTTATTTAATGTAACGGCCATTTTATAGAGACAGTCATAACAATGGCAAGAAAGTGAACTGTGGTATATTGTGATCTGAGTGTTACACAGACTACACACTAGTGCATCAGTTCTAGATAAAAGAAAACAATGAGTTAAAAAACCATGACTAATGCAGAGTCCACAGCTTTCTCTTTCTCACTTGAAATAAATACGTCAATCTTAAAAATATTTCTTCACTTTACAATCTCTTACTAAAACTAGCTAAACAAAGCATACCAAAACTCAACATGTGAATTTGCTTTTTTTGTCCAGTTGACAGTTTAACTTAGTAAACTTTGTTCCATTACAGCATTAGTTAGTTGTCACATTCATCCAATGTCATAATGAGCCAGCAAAAGATATTACAGTGTCAATCCATTTACCTTAGATGCTATATATAAACATTACTGCAATATTCCCTTAGGCAAAATAGAAATCACCTACTGTAAGAACAAATTAATGAAGCAACTAGAACAAAGTATTGTCTTAATGGCTTTCTGACCACTGTGTTGTCACTATCAAGACATAAAAACTAAATAACCAGAATGTTTCTAAACTTCTGCATCAATTAAACATGTAGAAAATAAATGGTATGCCTGCATATCACAACATGACTGTTTACTTATTTATTTATCATACATAATTTGTTATATGTTATGAAACTGCTTCTTAATTAATTAACATTTTTTGCAATTAAGCTAATAAAATTACCACAGAGCATTTCTGGCACACCATCTAAAGTAGAAATCATTGAAAATCAAATATATTAGAACCAATTTTGAATAAATTCACTGACCTTTCTAGTCTATTCTAATTTTAACTGTCAAATGTATATACCCTGTACATCTTTCCTCTTACCATGTGATCTATCATTTGACTACCTAGGAAGTAGTGGTGAGTCTGATGAATTGGTAGCTCTTCTTCAGAGTAAAGTATTTCATTCAAGTCTGGAAAGTCACGATTAAGATCAACACCATTTGCATTGCTTCTTCCAATCAACCAGTCTTTTCCCCCTTTCTGCACAAAACACACTGTATTACAACTTCTCGAAATACCTTCACTTTACAAAACTAACGTGAACTTCTGAGCATCCAATAACAACAAGTGTTAAAAACACTGTTTACAAATTACAGGTATATTTTCTTAAGTATTACTTTCTAGTTTCATATCACAATCGAGGGCATGTGTACTTTTTCTTGAGAGCTCCATAAATCTTTGAAATTGTTAACCACTCAAATGTTTCCCAACAAACTCTGATCTCTTATGGTGTTTTTGTTTATGTGATCTTACACAGAATAAGATATCAAATTTGACCATTTATTGTTTCTATGTACATAACGCCCATCACATTTGTATCTATATCACATAAAATGACAACGACAATGGTGCATAACTTAAAGAATCAATATTGCAATAAACCATTCATTTATTAAGCAATTGCTGAGACCCCTCTAGTAAATAATTCTTAGTTGGGATAAGTCTAAAATTAATTCTGAGTTTAAGGTCAGCATCTCTAATTTTACTTTATTTATTATGAGCTAATAAATGTTTTAATACAATGAAATGCAAGGTTAATAGTTTCATTGAGTGTTGATGTAAACACTAAAACTTTTGGTACCTTTAAACTTGTATAACATTATCGTGTTATCTATTTAGAAGTATAATAAAAATAGTAAACTAACATTATTATTATTTCATTACAAGTTACAGCTTGCACAGTGAGGAAGAATATTTTTAAAATGGATATAATGTTTTAAGCCTCTTGCAAAATAAGTAAACTTTGTGTAAAATGAATACAAATTTCAAAGTCCACCTTAACATTTTTCTAGCCACAGGACCACCATTAGAAATTTAAGTAATTCCAAAACTGCATACGAACAAAGTAGGAAGGTTCACTGACATAAAGTAGAATATTATTAGGTTTCAGCACTCTGAATTTTTGTCTCACAATTATTACCTCTGTAATTTCACAAAAGCATCTCAGTATACAGATTTTAATGCTAAAGGTTGGTCAGATTATTATATTTAATATACACAAGTATACCTTTTGGTACTGTGGTTGGTAGTTTCAGTAGATCCAACTCACTATTATTGTAAATTAAAAACAGGATTTTGTTTCTTATAGAACAGAAAGAAAGGGGAGGAAGAACAAATTCTGAATAAAACAGTAGCTTTGTGTGTTTCACACTAAATTCAACAGATATTTAAAACTGGACACTAGTTACTCATCTAATGTAATAAAATAACTACTTTGGTGACATTCAAAAAACAACCTCTGAAACTTTAATATTTCATAATTACTAAGAATAAATGAGAGATATGTCTATATTGTGAATGTTATTAGTACCTGAACAGTGAAACCTCACGAACTGAAGTCAAGAGGACATAGTCTTTGTCATATGTCTATATTATGAATGTTATTAGTACCTGAACAGTGAAACCTCACGAACTGAAGTCAAGAGGACATAGTCTTTGTCATATGTCTATATTATGAATGTTATTAGTACCTGAACAGTGAAACCTCATGAACTGAAGTCAAGAGGACAGTCTTTGTCACACACTTTACTGATCAATAATCCACTGACGATCTTCTGTTTTATATCTGAACATTTTTACAAAGAAAAAAAGGCCAGATATCTACGGAAATATTACAAACATGATTTTGTACATAATTAAAGATTAATTAATTTTCATTAAAAAAATATTAACTACTAATGTTTGGCATTTGTCATTTCTGTATCTTTTCCATATTAAAACAACTAGTCTTCACTGAGTTAACATTCCAAATCTAAAACAACTAATGTTCAGTCCAATTATCAACTTTTATTTGTAAGCTGGTCAAACAGAAGAGACGCTTTAAAGACTGCAACTGTGTAACAACATACTGCAGCATTTTTCTATTATTTAAATAAAGAAAAACGTGGCATATAAATGACGTATCAAATTACATTATTTCATTTCTTAAACTATTTAATCTAAACATACATACCTGTTCCGTCGATATCTGCCAACCATCAGGGTTCATGGAGGGTAAAATGTGAATTCGAGTGTTGTTGACAAGGGTTTGAATTTCTTCATTACCTTTTCTGTACTGCCAACACAAATAGCTTGCTAATGCCAGCAACATTTCTCGTCCAAGAACTTCATTTCCATGCATGTTTGCCACATATTTAAATTCTGGCTCCACTAGAAAATATACAAGTCCTACAAATATTATACACAGAAAATAATATATTTATTTCATAATGAATATAAGTAATCTGAACAAATAAGAGATAAATCTACATTAAGAATTTCATTGGTATCTGCACAGTTAAAAGTTCACTCAATGAAGTTACGAGGACAAAGTCTTTGCCACATAATATTCAAATTAAGTGGCTTTCAGCAGCGTTATATTAACAATCTATGTTTAAAACTAAGGTTACATAAGTTATAAGATAAAATAGGGCAATCCTAAAATTATATTAATTATAAAACAAAACATTAAATTAAGAAAAATATGGGTGATTGATGTGTTTTTTTTGTGTTTATAGAAACACAATGTTATTTACGAAAAGTGTTTGTCGCATGCTTGTTTAATTCTAATTGTAAATTTTAACCTTGGAAAAACATTTTATCACTGCAAAGCTACATCTTAGATTATTACTGGTACTCAGCAGTGTCAGTACTGTTAAATACTTACAGAAATATTAAATGACATTAGTTGTTACTGAAGAGGCATACATCTGACTACTCAATATTTTAATTCTATCAAAACAAGTTTTCTATCCATGTTTTTTCTTCTTATCCAAATTATAATTGGTTTCTTTTCCAGCTCTTGAATGTTTGTTTTAATATTTGTGACTGTTTTGAGTTGCTGTTTGAGATTAATTCAAACCAGTTTTTTTGTGTTACTGATTTGACAATGTTAATTAATTAAAAATATTAGCTCATGTTATGCTTTATTAACAGCTCCCTCGATTTTTTCATTTAAGTGTTTGTCTTTGCCATACCTTCATATAATTTATCTCCCAAATATACATTTGTTGGGTCTATATTTTGTAAAATAAGTATAAATTAAATATTTTTTTTACTATATTTATAAATGTGTTTTTTTGAAGTTAGGTTTGCTTGTCTCATTCTCATGACCTATAGCTCTCCTCTTATCACAAATGAATGAAGAATCCACATGGTCTTTAACTTCTAAGTTTAAACACAATTCTTTGTAAGGCACCATAAATTATTGCATGTAATGCTAGAGTATAGAAAAAAACATTATAAGGATGAACAAATAAATAGCTCTGACACAAATTTAATTTTCTTTTTTAGATCATTTTTATAAAAGAACTCTTGAATTATTAGTCAGGGCATTCATCATTAAATTGTTAGCTACAACGTTCGTATACTTTTAGTTGGTTTTTCCCCACTAATTACAAGAAATTAAACAATAACTGAGTTCGAAACCGGCTACTGAAATACACTTACATGGTTCGTGGATTCCTGGTTTATCTGATATTTCAATTACAGACAAAGGCCAACCTAAAACGCTTTTTTCTGCCAGCTGGTAAACTCGCGTTATATCTGGACAACGTTCAGCGATTTGCTTCAAAACATCGTTCAGTTCTCGGTTATCATGATGTTTAAACTTGAAATCAGGAGACAGAGAGTTAGAATTTGACAAGGCTGTTGCTAAGTTAAACAAAACATTCAACACACAAATAATCATCGTGATTGTTTTTCCTAACATATGGCGTCTTCTGATCTTTCACTTACAACAATTCTGACCTCTTCCTTCCTTTTCCTTTCTGCGAATCTTTATCAATTGAGCTGTCATCGATCTGGTACTCAAGTTCTGTCGTCAAGGTAACAATGACGTAATAAATCCATAAACACCGTGGGCGCACTACGTCAAAACTTAATATTTCGTATTTTGATAAAAGTTAGGAGAAAACGTCCTCTATAATTTAAATACATATATTTTTATTTGAACCAACGTTTCGCCTTGCGGCTTCTTCAGGAGCAATATCTTAAATCTTTTATCTTAAATATTCGTTAAATTAAATATCAAATAAGTTTATCTTTCGGTTACATACTTTGAGTTTCAATAACGTTTGCTTTTTTGCACTATTTAAGTCGTGTTGAAATTGGTAAAAATAACAAAGAAAATGATTGTGCATTATATTTGTTAAAATTTTGTTTGTTTTGGAATTTCGCACAAAGCTACTCGAGAGCTATCTGTGCAAGCCGTCCCTAATTTAGCAGTGTGAGACTAGAGGGAAGGCAGCTAGTTATCACCACCCACCGCCAACTCTTGGGCTACTATTTTACCAACGAATAGTGAGATTGACCGACACATTATAAAGGCTGAAAGGGCGATCAAGTTTGGCGCGACGGGGACGCGATTATTTATTTTTATTTTCTAGAGTTATTCTAGTTCAGTTTTCTGGCCTTGTAGCTAGGATGCTTGTTTGTTTTTAAATTTCGTGCAAAGGTACTCGAGAGCTATCTGCGCTAGCCGTCCCTAATTTAGCAGGGTAAGATTAGAAGGAAGATAGCTAGTCATCACCACCCACCGTCAACTCTTGGTCTACTCTTTTACCAATGAATAGCGGGACTGACTGTCACGTTATAACGCCCCCACGGCTGAAAACGTGGGCATGTTTGGTGCGGCGGGGATGCGAACCCGAGATCCTCAGATTACGAGTCGCACGCCTTAACCCACCTGGCTATAGTTGGGATACTTAACTGATAAACTGCGTATCACGGGATCGAAGTCCTTCACTGATAACCCCCTTTATCTCTGCTATTCGTTGAAAACGAGAAGTCTAATATTTCAAAATTGAGCCCGGCTATTTTAGATAGCCCTCGAGTATTTTTATACGAAAATTCAACAAGCACACAGAACTTGTTAGATCCAGATTAGGTCAAGTGGTAATAGATTCACATAGGTGTTACGTTATATAGTATGAATCGGAGAAGGACATTATGAATTATTTCGTGAGATAGTTATATGTTAATCAGTATCACTATGAATTTGAAGTTGCTTAAAGGCTATCACATTCTACATGTGAACCTGACGATGACCGAAGAAGGTCGAAACGTTGTTCTCTCCTCTACGTAAAATATTTTCTCAACCCAAACGAGCCGTTTTTACATATATATTTCTCTACTAGTGGGTTTTCTCGGCATCACTGACTATCACATCCTAGTTACTCAGTCCAGGTCGAACTGAAGACGTCGAAAGAACGTCAAAGATGTCGGTTTTTTCAGGCCAATTAGATTTAATTCTGAAGAATCCAAGACTTGCTGGTGCAGTTCTCATATGTTCATACTTTGAATTACCACAAAACCAGAGAAATTACCATTGTGACAACACGTCCATGAAAGCCATCTTACACATACCTGTATTTTTATTTCTTTTGACTGCTAAAAGCGAATATTATTGTTTTTTTGTAATTTCCATTCTCAGTCCACATTTTTGTTCATGGCTGAGAACATCTAACCTAACTGTAGACAACTTAAACTTGTTTTGGGATTTCAAAATTCTTGAAGACAAATGTTTCAAATATCATGTTCCTCATTGACTCGAAAACATTAATGCCGAGAAAAGATAATGTCTGAAAATTATGGGCCAAGTTGCAATTTTCAGAAGGCTCAGAAAGGTACAGCACAATACACTTACTGGGTTTGCTTACTTGAGGAAGAAGACAGCGTAATTAAAAGCAGAAGTCGCAGAAGAAAGACAGGATATAAATAGAGGTTTACCAGGGAAAGGTGAGAATGAGTGCTTTGTTTACAAGGGTGCAAAGAAGAAGAAAAAAGTTCAAATTATTGAGGTCGGTAAATTTAGTTAACATTGGAACACTAGTCTTTAAGGTAATTAATTTTTTATTTGTTAATTCGGTTAAAAGCTTTTACACAGAGGAGATATGAGCACAATTGTTCAATTTGTTTTTAAGTTCACGCAAAGTTTTTATCTTTTAAATATTCTCACATGTAATTCAGTTTATGTTCATCTAATCAACTGACTATAAGAAGTTTTAATTTCACTATTTGCTTGGACAACGATGGATTTCTTCCACACTATTGCGCAAGTCCCGCCTCTTCTATAAATTTGCAGGTTCTCAAGAGTTAGAACCAGAATTTTTTAACTTCGAATGAAGCTACACGAGGGCTATCTACGTTAGCCATCCCTAATTTAGCAGGAAAGGGCAACTAGTCATCACCATCCACTGCCAACTCTTTTACCAAGTAGAATTGGCAGTTAAATTATAAAAACCCCACGGCTTAAAGGGCGAGCGTGTTTGGTGTGGCGGGTATTTGAATTCGCGACTCTCAGATTATGAGACGAGTGCCTTATCCACCTGGCAATGCTGAACACATAAGGAATACACCAGACGTGTATGTAGTATTGGAGACTGACAGTAATGTTACTAAAAAGTTTATAAATTTACAAGAGACAGTTTTACATTGTTGGTTAGCTGCGGTTAATATACCATAAACCTTAGAATTTGTAACCGTGATGAACACTTATTTATTGGAGAACAACAGATATTTGACCAGGAACGTTTATATTTAAAAACGTTCACCTTCAGAGAATTAACTTCGGATATTAGAGTTTCTACCTGAACATTGATATTGTCGTTGTTGGAAAACTAATCTGTGCTTCAAGCCGACAGAACAAATTTAGCTGTATATATAAACATAGAATTTTCTCTCTGTAAACGTCGATAAAAGATAGTTTTTAACCAAGCAGAAGACTTAGTACTGCTTACAACTTTGTAAAAATATTGTATGTAAATAATTATTTGTAATAACTATTAGTATAAATCGTATTGTTGCTTGTTCACTGAAGCATATTTGTGTTAAAATAGAAAACTTTGTGTATCAATATTGTTGGATAGTGTCATAAATTTCACACCTATCTGCATTTGATTAATTTTTAAATTTCAAGTTATTTCAAATCGTTTCTTTGTTCTTGGCTTTCACGCAAAGCTAAACGAGAGCTGTCTGCGCCAGTTGTTCCTATTTTAGCAGTGTAAGTCTTTTATATGCAAAAACGGCTCTTCTGGGCCCAGAAAACACTTCAAATAGAAGAGCGAACAACGTTTCGACCTTCTTCGGTCATCGTCAGGTTCACAAAGAAAGGGTTACTGGTCGGAAGCTGACCACATGTTTGGGAGGGGTTGTATAAATGAGTGTTGCAATGTAGAGGGCGCGGTTTGAATATATAATTTTGTCTATAAACATGTGGTCAGCTTCCGACCAGTAACCCTTTCTTTGTGAACCTGACGATGACCGAAGAAGGTCGAAACGTTGTTCGCTCTTCTATTTGAAGTGTTTTCTGGGCCCAGAAGAGCCGTTTTTGCATATAAAAGTTCTCAACAAGTGGGTTTCTCGACATCACTGAGTGTAAGTCTAAAGAGAAGGCAGCTAGTTATCACCACCCACCGCCAACTCGTTTACCAAGGAATAGTGGAATTGACTGTAACTTATAACGCCTCCACGCCTGAAAGGGCAAGCATATTTGGTGCAACGGGGATTCGAACCCGCGACCCTTAGATTACGAGTAAAGTCCCTTAACCTACCTGGCCTACAACGATCGTTGTTAATAACATACATTATCGATCCGATAATGTAAGAGTTCGAACTAGTAAGGGTGGATATGTAACTGGTAAATAAAAACAAATATACGTAGAAAAAACTTGTCAGTTTACTATTCTTTAAAACATTCCACGATTACAATATTTGTGGTTATTGTAACTTTCAGCATATGTTATGCACCTTCTTCTTACACAACAGCACAAAACAGTTAAATCTAAAAATGTAATAAATATACTCTTCAAAAAAAGAAACGCAAAAGGCAAAATTTGAGATATATTGTTAACAAATTTATTCCGTGTAGTTTTGTACGACATGTGTGAAACTTTGCACATTCACTGATGAACATCGAAAGTCTGCAAAGGTGAAGTCCACGCTCACTAGTTAAAATTTAACGTCACTCAACGTCAATAACGAGTATGCCCTCCGTGAGAATCAATAACTGCTTGGCATCTCCTGCCCATGGAAGCGATGAGATGAGGAATCACATCCTGTGGAATGGCTGTCCACTCAGCCTGCAAAGCTGAGGTAGAGTCTGCGGTTGAGGTTTTCGCCGTCGCATACGTCGGTCCAACTCGACCCAAAGATGTTCGACGGGGCTTAAATCTGGTGATCTGGAGGGCCAGGGAAGAACGTTGATGTTGTAGTGTCTCAAGAAGACAGTGATGAATCGGGCTGTGTGAGGGCAGGCAATGTCATGTTGAAAAACGTTCACCATGATGGGTTGCACATGGGGCCCAAGAATCTCGTTGACGGTTGCGTACGGTCTGATCGGAAATCCGACGCAGCCCTAGTATGGCTGAGGCAGTAAACGTCGCAGTGGTGGTCGTATCCCGAAGGTGATCTAACCAGATGTAGCGATCTTTTGCGAGTTGATCCATGTTGTTGGTGACGATTCCATAGCCTTATGATGGTGCTTGGGTGGACATTCACAGCTCTGGCAACATCTGATCGAGATTCGCCTGCTTCCAAGCGACCAATGGCGTTGTTGCATTGTGCTTCAGTCAGTCATGGCGTAATTGTTTTGCGTTTCGGTGGCTTAAATTCCGATGTTTTCCTCTGTTTTTAAAGTTCACAACTTTTATTGTCATTTTGGTCTGACAATCAGTGCCTTAACACGTGTAACATCACATACTCTGAGCTTGTAACGTTATTACATATATTTCTCTTTAAAATAACAAAAATTTCCATTTTGCGTTTATTTTTTTTTTAAGAGTATAGTTCTCTCTTTCATCCAGAGTCCACAGAGGGGAGTTCAATTACTTTTGAACCAAAGTGAGGGAATAAATAACTTTTTAAATTACATTACACCCATGATAAGCGAAATTATGTTATTTCATGGGTTATCACACTTGTATCCAACTTCAAATAATTATTTTTTTACATTAGAAGTCCATACAGAATGGTTCATTCATTTTAAAACCCAAGCGACAAGATTAATTCTTCATCTCTGTTGGTTATTATAATTATATCCAGAACTTTAAATAACTGTTTCCTTTTTGTCAAACTCCACACAAGTGGATGGGTTCTATCACTTTAAACATAAATTACCTTTAGAAAAGACATATTAGTAATATATATCTGTTATTGCAATACAAGCTGTGAAACTGTTGCTTTAGAAATTGCCTGTCAAGGCTAATCTGAATCATACAGTCCAACTTCATTTTCACTAACCCACTTTCTCTATCTGTACGTATTTACGACATGGAACTAGAAAAATACCAGTAGCATTATAAACTCAGAATCTTTAGCTGGGATAAAATCAATATTACAAAAGCTTTGCATACAGCAATTAAAGTGCACACACAACACTGGCTTGAACAGAGGTAATCAAACTTCTAATAATTATTGCTTTTAAAATAACTAACAAAACTTACTATGAAAGCTAGATAATCATTAAATCACAAAATAATAACTCTTAAAGCGAACAATCTTGTATTTCCCACAGTACAAATATTTCATTTTTGGTGAAATGAAGCCCACCCTCCTTGTTACAGAAAGTTCAATATCTGGTTCGGTAATTACTTTTTAGTGCACAAAAATTTCCTGATCACAAACAAAGTATTTGAAGAATGAACCACACAAAGTTAGTTCCTGATAAAGGAATAGCAGTTTCTTGCAGTAACTTCGTGTCCTCTTACTGTTCACATCAACCCTTTATCTTTATTCAGACAAGTTTACTTCTAATATTTGGAATATACCATAAATTAATTATCTTGTTTTTTTGTACTGTGATAACCGTTTAATTGCTGAATTTATTCAAGATAAACTAGTGAAACATCTTCCACACAGAAAACGTTTTGAAAAATAATATAATTACGTTCTTTTTCTCCACAGTTTTCTTGCAGTTCAGGTCTGTGATATTAGACAGTAAAGTTCTTTCTTCCCGTAAGATTTTCAGCCAATGATCACTTCATCTCTTCTGTTAGCAACACTTCAATCTACAATACCTTTGCTTTTAGCCAACAACACAAAAAGTTTACAATTTATTAATTATATATTTCACTCATTCAACAATTTTGATCCTACTGTACAGGGTGGCCCGTAAGTCCTTACCCATCCATTTGTTATATTATATTCAATTACACATCCATTATAAATTTGTATTTTTCAGAGAAATATGGCTGATGTAAGCCCATTTACAGTTGAAAATGTCTAGCAGAACATGGCGTCGCATAATATTATGCAGCAAGGAGGAGGGACAACACACAGATACATAAGATATATGAATAGATAGGGACTTACAGGCCACCATGTATATTATGTCATATTTCTTTAATTTTTTAGTTCTATTACCACTTTACAGTGGAGGATCTCAACAATATCATCTTCATGCATCATTCTTTTTTAACAATTTATAAATCCAAGTAGTTTATTTTTATTCCACTAAGGTATTAGTTTATTTCTGTTCCTAGAAACTAACTGTTTTACCCATACCACAATGAGGAGTTTTTTTTCTAAATTGTAATGTAATTATGCTCTGCAGATTCTCCTGAAATCATCATATACATACCAGGTTTAACATCATATTTCATGATTAACCCTCACTTTATTGTTAATGAATACATACTATGTTATGCCAAGACTTAACATTTGTCCTTTTGTTAATAGCTAGACATATTATGATATTCCATCCTGAATACTGAGTAGTTATCTTAAATACGTGAAGAATGACTTGTAATTCATACTTAAGACTTGTCTCACCAATACATTGGGTTCAATTTTTTTTGTTGTATTTGAATGTTAATTATAATGTTTGATACTCAAAAATTCTTTATGCAAGATTTAGTGTGTGTGCTTTATAAACCATTTATCATAAGTTTAACTCAAAGCTTTATTAATATATTACCTAAGTAAGATAAAAGAATTTAGTATGAAAGTAGAATTTAATTTGATGATTGTATAGAAGGGAAGTACAACAAAAACAAAGTATTAACCCTATTGTTTGAATCATTAGATCACTTTCATACATAACAATAAAATTATACATCTTGTGTTGCTCATTCGAACCGATTTTGCATATATCTGTTACAAACTTTAACAAGCAACCCAAATGTAAATATAATTTTAAAATTGCTACAAATTAATCAACTTACGGGAGATTCTCATAGTGTGAGGTAGAATTTTAAATTGTAGGTTATACGCTGTTTTGCACGACTGGTGTGTTTTGGTAGAATGTCAGAGATGTTACTATCCAGATAATTAAGAGTTCATCCAAAGCCCTCTGTTTTCCCAAACAAAAATAAATTGTTGCAAGTGAGGTTTTATAATTCTTTCCACAATAATTTTATCATCCATGTGATTTTTATTAGTTTAAAGTTTTGTAAATTTGTTCTCTAATAAAAATTACAACTTTCAGTGAAAAATTCTTTTTCTTGGATTACATTACTAGTAGGAAAATCCAAAGTACAGTTCATTCGAAGTTTGAACATAAATTGAAATATTTAAAGTACCTGTAGCAAATCATTTTCAACCAATAGGAACTAAGTAAATAACAGGTGAATTTGTCTTCAATGTTCGATTGAATTTTACACAAATCTACTTGAGAATTAATTGGCAAATGTTTATCCATTCTGTAGAAGAAACACTTAATACAATGTCCTTGAAGCCATTGTTTTAAGGGAACACTTACTCTTACAACTTTCACTCCTGATACTTCAGAACAATAAACTCATTATTTTAAAAGTTTCAACCAGTAATGAATGAAAACTTCAATACTTTTAAACATATCTTTAACTAGTTACTTCGAGATTTTCAAGAACTAAAATATAAAACAATAACAATCTATATCTGACAATGCATTTCGCTCAATCAAGAGCTCTTTTGGAAGGATGGAACACACACATATAACATACATATACACAAATATATGAAGTCTAATAAAAAAAAGTTATAAGAAATCACTTTTATTCCAAAGAATAATGTAATTACATCAGTATTAAATGTTATCCCCTTCAAAGTTATCTCACCCAACTGATACACACTTGTTCGTGCCATTTCCAGAAGCTATACTGGAAGTTTTCAACTGTTATGCAACTAAGTTCTGCTTTCACATGATTATGGAAGGTTGGAATGTTACCAAATCTTTTTTCTTTCAATTAATTTTGAGTATTTTTGGAACAGAAAAAACACATGGGGCAAGACCGAGATAATACAGAGGGTGTCGTATCACAGGAATATATTTTTCTGCCACAAATTCTTAAACAGACACAGCAGTGTGTAAAGATTTATTTTAATGATTGTTCTCCCACAGCTTGTCTGACACCATCCAAAACAAATGTCCACCTCATCAACAATTTCATGGATAGTTAATCTCCAATCAGTTTTGACTTTTTCTTTCCCCTTAGCAACTGTTTCATCACTGGATGATGACAATGGTCACCTAGAATGTGGGCCATCTTTAACTGATTCCAGGCCAATTTGGAAGTGTTTCATCCACTGATAAATGAAAGCCTTATGTAGGTAGTCATCACCAAAGGCAGCTATTAACATTTTGAGGTATTTTGTTCCTCCTTCACCATTTCTCACACAAAACTTCATGCAACCATGTTGTTTCTCTTTTCTGTCCATTTTTATGGTGGCCTTAGAACACGTTTTTGCAACAATGGTACAAGTGGTGTACTGTATGCTTTTTTAGACATAATGGTAACAGGTAAGTACAAATACACTGAGAAAAACACAAAAACTTACACTTCTCGAACAATCGCCTTGATGAAATAACAATTAGTGATGTCGAGAAACCCACTTGTTGAGAATTTTATATGCAAAAACGGCTCGTTTGGGTTCAGAAAATATTTTAAATAGAAGAGAGAACAACGTTTCGACCTTCTTCGGTCATCGTCAGGTTAACAAAGAAAGAGGTAACTGACTGGAAGTAAGGGTTATGAAAAGGTTTGCAACAACATTTAACACAAAAAGTATATTCAAATACACATTTTATAAAACGAACATAAAGTTCAAAATACCCAGTTAATATTTTATCCACACAAAAAGAGCAATCTAAACATTTTTAAGTATTCAATATTTTCTCAAAATCTTATTAACGAACATTTAGCTGATAAAATACAGTACAACACATCTCAAACCCAACATCTGAGACAAAGATATCAGTCATGAAAACAAAACTTCCATTCATTCAATGGACATGTGCAATGCATTTTAAATTGCACCATAAAAAATATATACAACTGTAACAAATTATAATGATCAGAAATTTAACTGAATTTATACAAAAAACAATAAAATTAATTTTAAATTAAGAACAAAGACACTATCAGTCAGTTTATTTAACTTGAACTAAAGTAGAACTGTGACATTAAGTGTACTCTTCCAATTGTATCCAAATGTCCTTCACATCAAAAATGAGCCAAGCAAAGGTGTATGAAGCTACGGAATTTTTAATCCCCTACGTTCTGTTTGGTGTACGTAGGATAAGTGTTCGTGAGTTTCTCACTGCCTGAGTGTAGCACTCTCTTTAGAAGAATTAGCTGTGCCGATTTATAATTTCTATTAATTACACAGTTTCAAAGTGTACTTCTATTCAGAATACGAACTGCAAAACATTTCACATTTTCGTTTTATTTTACTTTCAAAGGATGAAGTTAAAATTCACCGAAAATAAAACAATTAATTATCACCTGTGTCAAGAGACTGTTTAACTTACACTGTAATAAAATATACTTGAAAACAACAAAGCAAGTGTAAAAAACCAAGTCAAACATCCCTGCTCCAAGAAAATGACATGTAATGTATAAGCTCGTGTATCCTAGAGTTCACAAAAGGAAAATTCCTCACAGCAGTGACATCACACTTCGAATCTACGAAAACATTTATTCCACAATGTGGTTCAAAAAGTCAATCAAATCAGCAGCATAATTGTTCGGATATTCATCATCTTTCCACAGTGTTTGGTATAATGAAAAGATACTGAAAGATATTGTCCTACTTTACTGAGAACATAGAGAGAAAATGAGATCAAAGATACTACCCTTAATCCAAACTACTGACCTGTCGATTACAGGAAGATTTATTTTGGTTACAAATAAAATAAAAAAATAAATAAGAGAACACTAAAACGGTCTGATTTTAATGCCACAATGCCAATTAAATAAGATTCTACTGTTACTCTTTCCATTACAATTAAACTAGATGTATCCTGTGTATGTTCTAGATGTCTGATTGCTATAAAATTAAAAAACTAGTACAGGGTCAGTCCCCAATCATCACCAGTACCAAAGTTTCTCATTGACTTCAATTCATAACCTGTACTTTATAAACAATGTTTATTGAGTAACTGAATTCCTTTACTCACTTTTACTCTTTTTTCCAATTCCTTGCTCCTTACTTATCCACAATTATGTACTCTTAAAGAATCACCTGCAGTAAAAAATAAATATATTAAATGAGTGTGTCAAGGAATGTAAAATTAGGAATATCTCAACAGAACAACCTAATCACATTTATTAAGCATAGTGTTTGATACTATTCTCCAATAAACAGAAAAACAACATGTAAATTTAAAAGTGTGAGTTCATTTAAAACATACAGAAAAGCTAATTAAAAATACAGATGGAAGACTAAAATGAGACTCATAGCAAAGACAAAACTCTTGTTCAATAATGGTTTCTCAGACAAGTTTATCAACAGTGATAAATAGAAGGTAATGACAGTAGGCAGCTGTCTATCTAAATTTCTACAGACGCAAATTACGTCATCCTTGAAACCCTCTCTTGACTTATGTAATGTTATAAACTTTCACTTGTATAAGCTATGAAATCTTATCAAATACAACTACTAAACAAAATTTTATATACATTTAGAAAGTGAAAAACACCTCCAACTAAATTGAAGAACAAATCTATAAACTACACTGAGAAATGATATAATCAAACATATTGGTAGTTAAAATCAAATTAAACTTTCTGATCATGTGGCACCTAGGTAGTGAAATACTACTAAAAATACATGAGACACTTGTGATACAAATAGATCTTACCTATAACGTGAAATGTTTCATTTATAACCACAAGTTTCCAGTAAAAGTTAAAGTTTTGCAACTGTATTAAAGCATGTTATTTAAACTGTACAAACAATTTAGAATTTCTCCTTAAATAAGTTATTCTACTGGTTTTAACACCGTATAGAAAATTTTCAAATGTCTGAAACAAATTTGAAGCTAGTTCTGAATAAAAATAACAAAGAGAATTAACTCACTAACTACACAGCCATTGTAAGACACTTTCCTTAGCAGCATGAGAGCATTTTCCCCTCATATCAATTCACAACGGAATCCCATAGGCATCAAAACAGCAACATCATAAACACCTGTGAAAAAGACCATTATAATAATTTTAGCTTAAATATGTGCAAACTTAAAAATCACAACGAAAATTAATGTAAAACAGTTCAGTGTAAAGGAACAAACCTCAGCAGAGAATAGAGTACACTATCTAAGAGAGGGCAAGTCCAATCATCACCACTGCTAACATTTTGATTGACATACAAGACAGATGTATTCTGAAACCCAATTTTTGTTAACTGGAAATACATTCTCTTGATTCTACTGACACCAATGAAGTCAAACATGATTGTTAAATACTATGCCATACCCTTAGAAATATTAATTGTTTAAGAATTACTAGAAAAATTGCACTCAAAGTGCAACATTTGAATTCAGAAACCATCGTGCTTCAATAATATTTAAAACATTTGATAGCCTTGTAACCTTAACCACTCTTTGATGTTTGAACAATGGAATGGAAATATATAGTTAATATTTTAAGCCACACACACAAAGAGCCATCAAGACAATTTTTAAGTATTCGATATTTCCTCAAAATCTTATTAATGAACATTTAGCTGATTCAATACAGTACAACACATCTCAAACCCAACATCTGAGACAAAGATATCAGTCATGAAAACAAAACTTCCATTCATTCAATGGACATGTGCAATGCATTTTAAATTGCAGCATAAAAAATATATACAACTGTAACAAATTATAGTGATCAGAAATTTAACTGAATTTATACAAAAAACAATAAAATTAATTTTAAATTAAGAACAAAGACACTATCAGTCAGTTTATTTAACTTGAACTAAAGTAGAACTGTGACATTAAGTGTACTCTTCCACTTGTATCCAAATGTCCTTCATATCAAAAATGAGCCAAGCAAAGGTGTATGAAGCTACGGAATTTTTAGTCCCCTACGTTCTCTTTGGTGTACGTGGGATAAGTGTTCGTGAGTTTCTCACTGCCTGAGTGTAGCACTCTCTTTAGAAGAATTAGCTGTGCCGATTTATAATTTCTATTAATTACACAGTTTCAAAGTGTACTTCTATTCAGAATACGGACTGCAAAACATTTCACATTTTCGTATTTATTTTATTTTCAAAGGATGAAGTTAAAATACACCGAAAATAAAACATCACCTGTGTCAAGAGACTGTTTAACTTACACTGTAATAAAATATACTTGAAAACAACAAAGCAAGTGTAAAAAACCAAGTCAAACGTCCCTGCTCCAAGAAAATGGCATGTAATGTATAAGCTCGTGTATCTTACAGTTCACACAATGAAAATTTCTCACAGCAGTGACATCACATTTTGAATCTACGAAAACATTTATTCCACAATGTGGTTCAGAAAGTCAATCAAATCAGCGTCATAATTGTTTGGATAATTATCATCTTTTTACAATGTTTGGTATAATGAAAAGATACTGAAAGATATTGTCCTACTCTACTGAGTACATACAGAGAGAATGAGACCAAAGATACTGCCTTTAATCCAAACTACTGACCTGTCTATTACAGAAAGATTTATTTTGGTTACAAATAAAATAAAAAAATAAATAAGAGAACACTAAAACGATCTGACTTTAATGCCACAATGCCAATTAAATAAGATTCTACTGTTACTCTTTCCATTACATTTAAACTAGATGTATTCTGTGTGTGTTCCAGATGTCTGATTGCTATAAAATTAAAAAACTAGTACAGGGTCAGTCCCCAATCATCACCAGTACCAAAGTTTCTCATTGACTTCAATTCATAACCTGTACTTTATAAACAATGTTTATTGAGTAACTGAATTCGTTTACTCACTTTTACTCTCTTTTCTCCAATTCCTTGCTCCTTACTTATCCACAATTATGTGCTCTGAAAGAATCACCTGCAGTAAAAAATAAATATTCCTAATTTTACATTCCTTAACACACTAATTTTAATATATCTCAACAGAACAACCTAATCAGAATTATTAAGCATAGTGTGTGATACTATTCTCCAATAAACAGAAAAACAACATGTAAATTTAAAAGTGTGAGTTCATTTAAAACATACAAAAAAGCTAATTAAAGATACAGATGGAAGACTAAAATGAGAATCATAGCAAAGACAAAACTCTTGTTCAATAATGGTTTCTCAGACAAGTTTATCAACAGTGATAAATAGAAGGTAATGACAGTAGGCAGCTGTCTCTCTAGATTTCTACAGACGCAAATTACGTCATCCTTGAAACCCTCTCTTGACTTATCTAATGTTATAAACTTTCACTTGTATAAGCTATGAAATCTTATCAAATACAATAACTAAACAAAATTTTATATACATTTAGAACGTGAAAAACATCTCCAACTAAATTGAAGAACAAATCTATAAACTACAGTAAGAAATGATACAAACATATTGGTAGTTAAAATCAAATTAAACTTTTTAATCATGTGGCACCTAGGTAGTGAAATACTTGTGATACAAATGGATTTTACCTATAACGTGAAATGTTTCATTTATAACCACAAGTTTCCAGTAAAAGTTAAAGTTTTGCAACTGTATTAAAGCATGTTATTTAAACTGTACAAACAATTTAGAATTTCTCCTTAAATAAGTTATTCTACTGGTTTTAACACCGTATAGAAAATTTTCAAATGTCTGAAACAAATTTGAAGCTAGTTCTGAATAAAAATAACAAAGAGAATTGACTCACTAACTACACAGCCATTGTAAGACACCTTCCTTAGCAGCATGAGAGCGTTTTCCCCTCATATCAATTCACAACGGAATCCCATAGGCATCAAAACAGCAACATCATAAACACCTGTGAAAAAGACCATTATAATAATTTTAGCTTGAATATGTGCAAACTTAAAAATCACAACGAAAATTAATGTAAAACACTTCAGTGTAAAGGAAAAAACTTCAGCAGAGAATAGAGTACACTATCTAAGAGAGGGCAAGTCCAATCATCACCACTGCTAACATTTTGATTGACACACAAGACAGATGTATTCTGAAACCCAATTTTTGTCAACTGGAAATACATTCTCTTGATTCTACTGACACCAATGAAGTCAAACATGATTGTCAAATACTATGCCATACCCTTAGAAATATTAATTGTTTAAGAATTACTAGAAAAATTGCACTCAAAGTGCAACATTTGAATTCAGAAACCATCGTGCTTCAATAATATTTAAAACATTTGATAGCCTTGTAACCTTAACCACTCTTTGATGTTTGAACAATGGAATGGAAATATATAGTTAATATTTTAAGCCACACACAAAGAGCCATCAAGACAATTTTTAAGTATTCGATATTTCCTCAAAATCTTATTAATGAACATTTAGCTGATTCAATACAGTACAACACATCTCAAACCCAACATCTGAGACAAAGATATCAGTCATGAAAACAAAACTTCCATTCATTCAATGGACATGTGCAATGCATTTTAAATTGCAGCATAAAAAATATATACAACTGTAACAAATTATAGTGATCAGAAATTTAACTGAATTTATACAAAAAACAATAAAATTAATTTTAAATTAAGAACAAAGACACTATCAGTCAGTTTATTTAACTTGAACTAAAGTAGAACTGTGACATTAAGTGTACTCTTCCACTTGTATCCAAATGTCCTTCATATCAAAAATGAGCCAAGCAAAGGTGTATGAAGCTACGGAATTTTTAGTCCCCTACGTTCTGTTTGGTGTACGTGGGATAAGTGTTCGTGAGTTTCTCACTGCCTGAGTGTAGCACTCTCTTTAAAAGAATTAGCTGTGCCGATTTATAATTTCTATTAATTACACAGTTTCAAAGTGTACTTCTATTCAGAATATGAACTGCAAAACATTTCACATTTTCGTGTTTATTTTACTTTCAAAGGATGAAGTTAAAATACACCAAAAATGAAACATCACCTGTGTCAAGAGACTGTTTAACTTACACTGTAATAAAATATACTTGAAAACAACAAAGCAAGTGTAAAAAACCAAGTCAAACGTCCCTGCTCCAAGAAAATGGCATGTAATGTATAAGCTCGTGTATCTTACAGTTCACACAATGAAAATTCCTCACAGCAGTGACATCACATTTTGAATCTACGAAAACATTTATTCCACAATGTGGTTCAGAAAGTCAATCAAATCAGCATCATAATTGTTTGGATAATTATCATCTTTTTACAATGTTTGGTATAATGAAAAGATACTGAAAGATATTGTCCTACTCTACTGAGTACATACAGAGAGAATGAGACCAAAGATACTGCCTTTAATCCAAACTACTGACCTGTCTATTACAGAAAGATTTATTTTGGTTACAAATAAAATAAAAAAATAAATAAGAGAACACTAAAACGATCTGACTTTAATGCCACAATGCCAATTAAATAAGATTCTACTGTTACTCTTTCCATTACATTTAAACTAGATGTATTCTGTGTGTGTTCTAGATGTCTGATTGCTATAAAATTAAAAAACTAGTACAGGGTCAGTCCCCAATCATCACCAGTACCAAATTTTCTCATTGACTTCAATTCATAACCTGTACTTTATAAACAATGTTTATTGAGTAACTGAATTCGTTTACTCACTTTTACTCTCTTTTCTCCAATTCCTTGCTCCTTACTTATCCACAATTATGTGCTCTGAAAGAATCACCTGCAGTAAAAAATAAATATATTAAAATTAGTGTGTTAAGGAATGTAAAATTAGGAATATCTTAACAGAACAACCTAATCAGAATTATTAAGCATAGTGTGTGATACTATTCCTCCAATAAACAGAAAAACAACATGTAAATTTAAAAGTGTGAGTTCATTTAAAACATACAGAAAAGCTAATTAAAGATACAGATGGAAGACTAAAATGAGACTCATAGCAAAGACAAAACTCTTGTTCAATAATGGTTTCTCAGACAAGTTTATCAACAGTGATAAATAGAAGGTAATGACAGTAGGCAGCTGTCTCTCTAGATTTCTACAGACGCAAATTACGTCATCCTTGAAACCCTCTCTTGACTTATGTAATGTTATAAACTTTCACTTGTATAAGCTATGAAATCTTATCAAATACAATAACTAAACAAAATTTTATATACATTTAGAAAGTGAAAAACATCTCCAACTAAATTGAAGAACAAATCTATAAACTACAGTAAGAAATGATACAAACATATTGGTAGTTAAAATCAAATTAAACTTTCTAATCATGTGGCACCTAGGTAGTGAAATACTTGTGATACAAATGGATTTTACCTATAACGTGAAATGTTTCATTTATAACCACAAGTTTCCAGTAAAAGTTAAAGTTTTGCAACTGTATTAAAGCATGTTATTTAAACTGTACAAACAATTTAGAATTTCTCCTTAAATAAGTTATTCTACTGGTTTTAACACCGTATAGAAAATTTTCAAATGTCTGAAACAAATTTGAAGCTAGTTCTGAATAAAAATAACAAAGAGAATTGACTCACTAACTACACAGCCATTGTAAGACACTTTCCTTAGCAGCATGAGAGCGTTTTCCCCTAATATCAATTCACAACGGAATCCCATAGGCATCAAAACAGCAACATCATAAACACCTGTGAAAAAGACCATTATAATAATTTTAGCTTGAATATGTGCAAACTTAAAAATCACAACGAAAATTAATGTAAAACAGTTCAGTGTAAAGGAACAAACCTCAGCAGAGAATAGAGTACACTATCTAAGAGAGGGCAAGTCCAATCATCACCACTGCTAACATTTTGATTGACACACAAGACAGATGTATTCTGAAACCCAATTTTTGTCAACTGGAAATACATTCTCTTGATTCTACTGACACCAATGAAGTCAAACATGATTGTCAAATACTATGCCATACCCTTAGAAATATTAATTGTTTAAGAATTACTAGAAAAATTGCACTCAAAGTGCAACATTTGAATTCAGAAACCATCGTGCTTCAATAATATTTAAAACATTTGATAGCCTTGTAACCTTAACCACTCTTTGATGTTTGAACAATGGAATGGAAATATATAGTTAATATTTTAAGCCACACACAAAGAGCCATCAAGACAATTTTTAAGTATTCGATATTTCCTCAAAATCTTATTAATGAACATTTAGCTGATTCAATACAGTACAACACATCTCAAACCCAACATCTGAGACAAAGATATCAGTCATGAAAACAAAACTTCCATTCATTCAATGGACATGTGCAATGCATTTTAAATTGCAGCATAAAAAATATATACAACTGTAACAAATTATAGTGATCAGAAATTTAACTGAATTTATACAAAAAACAATAAAATTAATTTTAAATTAAGAACAAAGACACTATCAGTCAGTTTATTTAACTTGAACTAAAGTAGAACTGTGACATTAAGTGTACTCTTCCACTTGTATCCAAATGTCCTTCATATCAAAAATGAGCCAAGCAAAGGTGTATGAAGCTACGGAATTTTTAGTCCCCTACGTTCTGTTTGGTGTACGTGGGATAAGTGTTCGTGAGTTTCTCACTGCCTGAGTGTAGCACTCTCTTTAAAAGAATTAGCTGTGCCGATTTATAATTTCTATTAATTACACAGTTTCAAAGTGTACTTCTATTCAGAATATGAACTGCAAAACATTTCACATTTTCGTGTTTATTTTACTTTCAAAGGATGAAGTTAAAATACACCAAAAATGAAACATCACCTGTGTCAAGAGACTGTTTAACTTACACTGTAATAAAATATACTTGAAAACAACAAAGCAAGTGTAAAAAACCAAGTCAAACGTCCCTGCTCCAAGAAAATGGCATGTAATGTATAAGCTCGTGTATCTTACAGTTCACACAATGAAAATTCCTCACAGCAGTGACATCACATTTTGAATCTACGAAAACATTTATTCCACAATGTGGTTCAGAAAGTCAATCAAATCAGCGTCATAATTGTTTGGATAATTATCATCTTTTTACAATGTTTGGTATAATGAAAAGATACTGAAAGATATTGTCCTACTCTACTGAGTACATACAGAGAGAATGAGACCAAAGATACTGCCTTTAATCCAAACTACTGACCTGTCTATTACAGAAAGATTTATTTTGGTTACAAATAAAATAAAAAAATAAATAAGAGAACACTAAAACGATCTGACTTTAATGCCACAATGCCAATTAAATAAGATTCTACTGTTACTCTTTCCATTACATTTAAACTAGGTGTATTCTGTGTGTGTTCTAGATGTCTGATTGCTATAAAATTAAAAAACTAGTACAGGGTCAGTCGCGAATCATCACCAGTACCAAAGTTTCTCATTGACTTCAATTCATAACCTGTACTTTATAAACAATGTTTATTGAGTAACTGAATTCGTTTACTCACTTTTCTCCAATTCCTTGCTCCTTACTTATCCACAATTATGTGCTCTGAAAGAATCACCTGCAGTAAAAAATAAATATATTAAAATTAGTGTGTTAAGGAATGTAAAATTAGGAATATCTCAACAGAACAACCTAATCAGAATTATTAAGCATAGTGTGTGATACTATTCTCCAATAAACAGAAAAACAACATGTAAATTTAAAAGTGTGAGTTCATTTAAAACATACAGAAAAGCTAATTAAAGATACAGATGGAAGACTAAAATGAGAATCATAGCAAAGACAAAACTCTTGTTCAATAATGGTTTCTCAGACAAGTTTATCAACAGTGATAAATAGAAGGTAATGACAGTAGGCAGCTGTCTCTCTAGATTTCTACAGACGCAAATTACGTCATCCTTGAAACCCTCTCTTGACTTATCTAATGTTATAAACTTTCACTTGTATAAGCTATGAAATCTTATCAAATACAATAACTAAACAAAATTTTATATACATTTAGAACGTGAAAAACATCTCCAACTAAATTGAAGAACAAATCTATAAACTACAGTAAGAAATGATACAAACATATTGGTAGTTAAAATCAAATTAAACTTTCTAATCATGTGGCACCTAGGTAGTGAAATACTTGTGATACAAATGGATTTTACCTATAACGTGAAATGTTTCATTTATAACCACAAGTTTCCAGTAAAAGTTAAAGTTTTGCAACTATATTAAAGCATGTTATTTAAACTGTACAAACAATTTAGAATTTCTCCTTAAATAAGTTATTCTACTGGTTTTAACACCGTATAGAAAATTTTCAAATGTCTGAAACAAATTTGAAGCTAGTTCTGAATAAAAATAACAAAGAGAATTGACTCACTAACTACACAGCCATTGTAAGACACCTTCCTTAGCAGCATGAGAGCGTTTTCCCCTCATATCAATTCACAACGGAATCCCATAGGCATCAAAACAGCAACATCATAAACACCTGTGAAAAAGACCATTATAATAATTTTAGCTTGAATATGTGCAAACTTAAAAATCACAACGAAAATTAATGTAAAACAGTTCAGTGTAAAGGAACAAACCTCAGCAGAGAATAGAGTACACTATCTAAGAGAGGGCAAGTCCAATCATCACCACTGCTAACATTTTGATTGACACACAAGACAGATGTATTCTGAAACCCAATTTTTGTCAACTGGAAATACATTCTCTTGATTCTACTGACACCAATGAAGTCAAACATGATTGTCAAATACTATGCCATACCCTTAGAAATATTAATTGTTTAAGAATTACTAGAAAAATTGCACTCAAAGTGCAACATTTGAATTCAGAAACCATCGTGCTTCAATAATATTTAAAACATTTGATAGCCTTGTAACCTTAACCACTCTTTGATGTTTGAACAATGGAATGGAAATATATAGTTAATATTTTAAGCCACACACAAAGAGCCATCAAGACAAGTTTTAAGTATTCGATATTTCCTCAAAATCTTATTAATGAACATTTAGCTGATTCAATACAGTACAACACATCTCAAACCCAACATCTGAGACAAAGATATCAGTCATGAAAACAAAACTTCCATTCATTCAATGGACATGTGCAATGCATTTTAAATTGCAGCATAAAAAATATATACAACTGTAACAAATTATAGTGATCAGAAATTTAACTGAATTTATACAAAAAACAATAAAATTAATTTTAAATTAAGAACAAAGACACTATCAGTCAGTTTATTTAACTTGAACTAAAGTAGAACTGTGACATTAAGTGTACTCTTCCACTTGTATCCAAATGTCCTTCATATCAAAAATGAGCCAAGCAAAGGTGTATGAAGCTACGGAATTTTTAGTCCCCTACGTTCTGTTTGGTGTACGTGGGATAAGTGTTCGTGAGTTTCTCACTGCCTGAGTGTAGCACTCTCTTTAAAAGAATTAGCTGTGCCGATTTATAATTTCTATTAATTACACAGTTTCAAAGTGTACTTCTATTCAGAATATGAACTGCAAAACATTTCACATTTTCGTGTTTATTTTACTTTCAAAGGATGAAGTTAAAATACACCAAAAATGAAACATCACCTGTGTCAAGAGACTGTTTAACTTACACTGTAATAAAATATACTTGAAAACAACAAAGCAAGTGTAAAAAACCAAGTCAAACGTCCCTGCTCCAAGAAAATGACATGTAATGTATAAGCTCGTGTATCTTACAGTTCACACAATGAAAATTCCTCACAGCAGTGACATCACATTTTGAATCTACGAAAACATTTATTCCACAATGTGGTTCAGAAAGTCAATCAAATCAGCATCATAATTGTTTGGATAATTATCATCTTTTTACAATGTTTGGTATAATGAAAAGATACTGAAAGATATTGTCCTACTCTACTGAGTACATACAGAGAGAATGAGACCAAAGATACTGCCTTTAATCCAAACTACTGACCTGTCTATTACAGAAAGATTTATTTTGGTTACAAATAAAATAAAAAATAAATAAGAGAACACTAAAACGATCTGACTTTAAATGCCACAATGCCAATTAAATAAGATTCTACTGTTACTCTTTCCATTACATTTAAACTAGATGTATTCTGTGTGTGTTCTAGATGTCTGATTGCTATAAAATTAAAAAACTAGTACAGGGTCAGTCGCGAATCATCACCAGTACCAAAGTTTCTCATTGACTTCAATTCATAACCTGTACTTTATAAACAATGTTTATTGAGTAACTGAATTCGTTTACTCACTTTTACTCTCTTTTCTCCAATTCCTTGCTCCTTACTTATCCACAATTATGTGCTCTGAAAGAATCACCTGCAGTAAAAAATAAATATATTAAAATTAGTGTGTTAAGGAATGTAAAATTAGGAATATCTCAACAGAACAACCTAATCAGAATTATTAAGCATAGTGTGTGATACTATTCTCCAATAAACAGAAAAACAACATGTAAATTTAAAAGTGTGAGTTCATTTAAAACATACAGAAAAGCTAATTAAAGTTACAGATGGAAGACTAAAATGAGAATCATAGCAAAGACAAAACTCTTGTTCAATAATGGTTTCTCAGACAAGTTTATCAACAGTGATAAATAGAAGGTAATGACAGTAGGCAGCTGTCTCTCTAGATTTCTACAGACGCAAATTACGTCATCCTTGAAACCCTCTCTTGACTTATGTAATGTTATAAACTTTCACTTGTATAAGCTATGAAATCTTATCAAATACAATAACTAAACAAAATTTTATATACATTTAGAAAGTGAAAAACATCTCCAACTAAATTGAAGAACAAATCTATAAACTACAGTAAGAAATGATACAAACATATTGGTAGTTAAAATCAAATTAAACCTTCTAATCATGTGGCACCTAGGTAGTGAAATACTTGTGATACAAATGGATTTTACCTATAACGTGAAATGTTTCATTTATAATCTCAAGTTTCCAGTAAAAGTTAAAAGTTTTGCAACTGTATTAAAGCATGTTATTTAAACTGTACAAACAATTTAGAATTTCTCCTTAAATAAGTTATTCTACTGGTTTTAACACCGTATAGAAAATTTTCAAATGTCTGAAACAAATTTGAAGCTAGTTCTGAATAAAAATAACAAAGAGAATTAACTCACTAACTACACAGCCATTGTAAGACACTTTCCTTAGCAGCATGAGAGCATTTTCCCCTCATATCAATTCACAACGGAATCCCATAGGCATCAAAACAGCAACATCATAAACACCTGTGAAAAAGACCATTATAATAATTTTAGCTTAAATATGTGCAAACTTAAAAATCACAACGAAAATTAATGTAAAACAGTTCAGTGTAAAGGAACAAACCTCAGCAGAGAATAGAGTACACTATCTAAGAGAGGGCAAGTCCAATCATCACCACTGCTAACATTTTGATTGACATACAAGACAGATGTATTCTGAAACCCAATTTTTGTCAACTGGAAATACATTCTCTTGATTCTACTGACACCAATGAAGTCAAACATGATTGTTAAATACTATGCCATACCCTTAGAAATATTAATTGTTTAAGAATTACTAGAAAAATTGCACTCAAAGTGCAACATTTGAATTCAGAAACCATCGTGCTTCAATAATATTTAAAACATTTGATAGCCTTGTAACCTTAACCACTCTTTGATGTTTGAACAATGGAATGGAAATATATAGTTAATATTTTAAGCCACACACAAAGAGCCATCAAGACAAGTTTTAAGTATTCGATATTTCCTCAAAATCTTATTAATGAACATTTAGCTGATTCAATACAGTACAACACATCTCAAACCCAACATCTGAGACAAAGATATCAGTCATGAAAACAAAACTTCCATTCATTCAATGGACATGTGCAATGCATTTTAAATTGCAGCATAAAAAATATATACAACTGTAACAAATTATAGTGATCAGAAATTTAACTGAATTTATACAAAAAACAATAAAATTAATTTTAAATTAAGAACAAAGACACTATCAGTCAGTTTATTTAACTTGAACTAAAGTAGAACTGTGACATTAAGTGTACTCTTCCACTTGTATCCAAATGTCCTTCATATCAAAAATGAGCCAAGCAAAGGTGTATGAAGCTACGGAATTTTTAGTCCCCTCGTTCTGTTTGGTGTACGTGGGATAAGTGTTCGTGAGTTTCTCACTGCCTGAGTGTAGCACTCTCTTTAGAAGAATTAGCTGTGCCGATTTATAATTTCTATTAATTACACAGTTTCAAAGTGTACTTCTATTCAGAATACGGACTGCAAAACATTTCACATTTTCGTTTTATTTTACTTTCAATGGATGAAGTTAAAATTCACTGAAAATAAAACAATTAATTATCACCTGTGTCAAGAGACTGTTTAACTTACACTGTAATAAAATATACTTGAAAACATCAAAGCAAGTGTAAAAAACCAAGTCAAACATCCGTGCTCCAAGAAAATGACATGTAATGTATAAGCTCGTGTATCCTAGAGTTCACACAATGAAAATTCCTCACAGCAGTGACATCACACTTTGAATCTACGAAAACATTTATTCCACAATGTGGTTCAGAAAGTCAATCAAATCAGCAGCATAATTGTTCGGATATTCATCATCTTTCCACAGTGTTTGGTATAATGAAAAGATACTGAAAGATATTGTCCTACTTTACTGAGAACATAGAGAGAAAATGAGATCAAAGATACTACCCTTAATCCAAACTACTGACCTGTCGATTACAGGAAGATTTATTTTGGTTACAAATAAAAGAAAAAAATAAATAAGAGAACACTAAAACGGTCTGATTTTAATGCCACAATGCCAATTAAATAAGATTCTACTGTTACTCTTTCCATTACATTTAAACTAGATGTATTCTGTGTGTGTTCTAGATGTCTGATTGCTATAAAATTAAAAAACTAGTACAGGGTCAGTCCCCAATCATCACCAGTACCAAAGTTTCTCATTGACTTCAATTCATAACCTGTACTTTATAAACAATGTTTATTGAGTAACTGAATTCCTTTACTCACTTTTACTCTTTTTTCCAATTCCTTGCTCCTTACTTATCCACAATTATGTACTCTTAAAGAATCATCTGCAGTAAAAAATAAATATATTAAAATTAGTGTGTTAAGGAATGTAAAATTAGGAATATCTCAACAGAACAACCTAATCAGAATTATTAAGCATAGTGTGTGATACTATTCTCCAATAAACAGAAAAACAACATGTAAATTTAAAAGTGTGAGTTCATTTAAAACATACAGAAAAGCTAATTAAAGATACAGATGGAAGACTAAAATGAGAATCATAGCAAAGACAAAACTCTTGTTCAATAATGGTTTCTCAGACAAGTTTATCAACAGTGATAAATAGAAGGTAATGACAGTAGGCAGCTGTCTCTCTAGATTTCTACAGACGCAAATTACGTCATCCTTGAAACCCTCTCTTGACTTATCTAATGTTATAAACTTTCACTTGTATAAGCTATGAAATCTTATCAAATACAATAACTAAACAAAATTTTATATACATTTAGAACGTGAAAAACATCTCCAACTAAATTGAAGAACAAATCTATAAACTACAGTAAGAAATGATACAAACATATTGGTAGTTAAAATCAAATTAAACTTTCTAATCATGTGGCACCTAGGTAGTGAAATACTTGTGATACAAATGGATTTTACCTATAACGTGAAATGTTTCATTTATAACCACAAGTTTCCAGTAAAAGTCAAAGTTTTGCAACTGTATTAAAGCATGTTATTTAAACTGTACAAACAATTTAGAATTTCTCCTTAAATAAGTTATTCTACTGGTTTTAACACCGTATAGAAAATTTTCAAATGTCTGAAACAAATTTGAAGCTAGTTCTGAATAAAAATAACAAAGAGAATTGACTCACTAACTACACAGCCATTGTAAGACACCTTCCTTAGCAGCATGAGAGCGTTTTCCCC
This sequence comes from Carcinoscorpius rotundicauda, assembly GCA_011833715.1. Lineage (NCBI taxonomy): Eukaryota > Metazoa > Arthropoda > Merostomata > Xiphosura > Limulidae > Carcinoscorpius > Carcinoscorpius rotundicauda. Next base: position 17,907,099 of record CM022398.1, on the reverse strand, counting down.
TCATATCAATTCACAACGGAATCCCATAGGCATCAAAACAGCAACATCATAAACACCTGTGAAAAAGACCATTATAATAATTTTAGCTTGAATATGTGCAAACTTAAAAATCACAACGAAAATTAATGTAAAACAGTTCAGTGTAAAGGAACAAACCTCAGCAGAGAATAGAGTACACTATCTAAGAGAGGGCAAGTCCAATCATCACCACTGCTAACATTTTGATTGACACACAAGACAGATGTATTCTGAAACCCAATTTTTGTTAACTGGAAATACATTCTCTTGATTCTACTGACACCAATGAAGTCAAACACCACTGACAAATACTATACTGTACCCTTAGAAATATTAGTTGTTTAAAATTTAAATTATTCTAAAAACTGCACTGAAAGTGGAACATTTAAATTCAGAAACAGTTGTGCTTCAATGATGTTTATGACGTGAAGTCTTGAAAGTATTGCTTCTGTTTAAAGTTTGGACATTAGAATGTGAACACTCTAAGAAATATTAATTGTTTAAGAATTAAGTTGTTAGTAAAAACAACAATGAAAGTGGAACACTTCAGTTTAAAAACAGTTATGCTTTAATAATATTTAAAATGTGACAGCCTTGAAACCAAAATTAGTGTTTAATGTTTGAAGTATAGAATGCAAATATGTTGCTAATATTCTGAATCATTTTGTCAGAATCAGCTGGAAAACTTATTGAATGAGAAAACTTTCACTCAAATATCTGAAGTTTTCTTGGAATCACTATAATAAAGTCCAAAAAATACGCTTTTACAGACTTGAGAAACATGAACTTAAACCTAGAGTCACCATAACAAGTGTTAACACCGTATTTGAATATCAATCATTGAAGGTACATGTGTTATTTGTATTTTTCTTAAAAATTGCAAAAACCAAGAAAGTTGTTACACTAGTACACCAAATGAAATCTAAAGTTGTCAGTTAACTTAGTTTATACATACATTATATATACACAATATATCATTGAAAAAATTAGTCAAAATTTGAGACATACATAATTTCTATTGCTTAAGATTATTTTTAAGAAGTCATTAAATCATAATATTTTTCTTATTTAAACCTTTCACATTATTTGTTGAATTTAGCACAGGATACTGAGTTTTGGTATCTTATACTCAAAATTTTATTAAACTTCTCTTTTTATTTTGTACCAATTAGTATGGAATAAAATTAAGAATAGAAAATGACCTAATCAACACCATATTCTGTTAACTATTGGATTACTTTAACAAACTGAAATATGTGACTAAAACCTGTGCATACCCGAAGTCTAAACATAATAATTTTATTGTGGCTAAAAGACAAACCAAAGATCTTCTATATCAGACATGAAGAACACGTTTTTATGGTAAAACAACATATGAATTTTTTTTTCCCAAAGGAATAAATACGGAAATCATTTTCAGCATTCAGTTAAAACATTTATGTCACTTGTAGTCACATAAAATTAAAATTCTTCAGACTTGTGACTCATTCAATAGAAGTGCTTTGATTTCATACATAAATCTTTTGAAAATAATAAATTGTGTTGATTTCAGTGAACTTGCAATATAATTATTAATTTCCAAGATTGGATATTAATGAATGTGTCTCGACTTCAAGAAGTCATGGGTCTTCTGATCTAAAGATGGAAAGAATTTTTTTTTTCTGTTATTCTGAACTGTAAAAGCCATAAAGTTACCCAAGTTTAACCGAAATAAAGGCTGAAACAAAATAATAAATACTTTAATTATTTACATGTTGACAGAAGTATGCATCTGTGAGCAATTAATACCACTTTAATGTCTAAAAAACAAACTTCCTTATCTGAATTATGTTACTGAAATACAACAGGAAATGTTTCTTGTAAAATAAGATTTAGTTAAATCAGTTTACAGACAGCTTTGTCAAGAATAATGATTAAAATTCTGTTTAGATAAAAAAATAATTTATTGGATACCACTGATACTAAACATTTAAACTGCTTGTATAATTGTTTTGTTCAAGTCAGAATAAATATAACAATTAATATTTTTGTTACATAAAACTAAATTTTAAATTATGTAGAAAAACAATAATTCAAATCTACAACAAATATTAGAATTTTAAATTTTTCTTTAAAGAATCATATAACAAAGAAACTTTTTCAAATTTTTAAAGTTGAAAATTTATACAAGTATCATATATAAATATTTTAACTATAAAATTTACATTTTTTACCAGTAATTATAAAGTTCAAAACTGTTACATCCAGTATATTTTTAAAATGTCTTCAAACTAATAAACTCTGATCTAACAGTTAAAAAAAAAGTTAACAAAGAATTTTTTCTGGAATAAGCTTGGTTAAAGCAAATTTACTTTTGATATTAAAATATCAATTTATAAATCTTGACACCAATACTATCCTCTACATACTGTTAAAACTATAAAGACCATTAACTTTAAGTACAAAATTGTGCTGAACTTCAAGTGACGAAAATATTACATTTTAAAAGAAATTAAAAATTGAATTTAGTCTCCAGTTAATGAATTATACTGCATTTTGTTTTTGAATTTTGCTCATATGAGAGCTATCTACACTAGCTGTTTCAAATTTAGCAGTGCAAGACTAGAGTGAATGCAACTAATCATCACCACACACTGCCAACTTTTGGGCTACAAATGGATAGTGGGATTGATTGGAACATTATAATGCCCTCATGGCTGAAGGGGCGAGTATGTCTGGGTGATGGGTAATGGAACCCGAAACCCTCAAATGACAAGTTGAGTGCCTTAACAACTTGGGCATGCCAGGCCAAGTAAATTGGATGAATACTTTTACCATACAAGAAAAGAAAGTCTATAAGTACACAAAAAATGCATTTTGTTTCTCCAAACACAATTTATAAGCTACCTCTTACTTTAAAGAAAATAAACTGTCTTGTGACTGATAGTAACAACAAGAAAACCATGGAATCTGGCTCCATGAACTGTTACAATATTTACAGTCATGCATACCTCCACAAAAAAAAACCCAAGAAACAATAATATTTCTTTAGTTGACAAACATAAATGAAAGTTAATATATCAAGATAAAATTAACTAATTCTAAAAGTCCAAATAAACGAAATATATCTCTTTCTAAATATCCTAATTAAGTTTAACCTTTGTTCCTAAGTAGGCCTATTTATACTAAATTAGTATCATAGTCACCTTTAGAAATATAAGCAGCATCAGCAGTAACAACATACTTTTAACTCATTCTATTATTTGGATACATTCAACCAAACTCTCCATTCACTTTTACTCTGGATCTCTCCATAAGCGTATAAGATTAACAACAAGGATATTAACTAAGGTGCGATGCACTACTATACAGAAAGAATTCTGTTTGATCATAACGTTTAACCGTCTCTTTAAAATAAAATGAAAAGAGGAACTTGATTTAAAATTTCTAATCACTCAAAGAATAAGAAAATACTTGTTACTTTTAGTATCTAACAAAGGAAACGAACTGCCGAGTCAACCACGTGGCTAGGCTTAGGTTAGTCTATATCTACCTATACCAATCTACTAAAGCTCAACCATGTAAACTCACATTTTCAAACAAAGAAGATAATCTACCCTCCTTTTGATAAGTGGAAACGTTGCTTACATTTTGCTTTGTGGACAAAAAAATTTGTATTAAAATATTATGATTAATTCTAAGAAAATAATTGTAACAATAGCCTTACCGTTGGTGGTGCAAATGTTTCTACAAAAACCACATCGCTACAACCACGACTGCAACGGAACCTAACTCGTGCTCTCCAATAACTAAAATCTTCAGACGATTATACCCCCCCCCAAAAAAAATATATATATATATATAATATTGATAACACTATCTGTGACAAAGATTTGCTGCTCTAGAAGAAATGCAAACTAAGAAATATATTTCTATTCATATATACCCTCCCGTATGACAGGGCCCTGCATGACCAGGTGGTCAAGGCACTCGACTCGTAATCGGAGGGTCGCGAGTTCGAATCCTCGTCGCACCAAATGTGCTCACCCTTTCAGTCGTGGGGACGTTATAATAACATGGTCAATTCCACTATTCGTTAGTAAAAGAGTAGCCCAAGAGTTTTTGGTGGGTGGTAATGATTAGTTGCCTTTCCTTTAGTCTTACACAACTAAATTAGGGATGCCTTGAGCAGATAGCCATGGTGTAGCTTTGCGCGAAAGTTCAAAATAAAACTGTGAAATTCATTTTAAATATGCTTCTTTTTCTATTTGGATTTCTGCTACAGTAACATTTGTAAATCATTGTCATTGTAGGTCACTTTATAAAATCATAAAAACTTATACTTGAGAGAAGGAAGCGTTAAATGAATACGATAGAATGTGAAGAGAATTAGAGAGGTACTTTATTAAACCTAGAGTATTTGGAATGTTGATATATCCTTGAAACTGTGAGGTTGATAAGTGTATTGTTTGTTGTTTTGTTGTCTAAATGGTCACTTCACTCTTGCTGAAGAAGAATACGACAAGATAGTAGAAAGAGGTCATGCTAGCTTCATGTAGTCTAAACATCCCAAGGTTCACTGTGATGGTCTCTACAAAACACCGAATTACTGGTTCGAATTGTTTGTGGCTGGCTTTGTGCAGTAGCAATACGTGTTTGAAAAAATTGATCATGCTCCATCCCAGTGCTATTACGTGTGTCTCACTACGATACAGTAGGACTAGGAGTTGGTATTCAGGAGTCATCTGTACCAGTGATGCATATTTACAACACTGCAAAATTGTGTTTGGGTCCGAAAACATGGTGGGATGAGATGACAAAGTCTGGTTAAATAAACATTGCATCGTCACGATACACACTACATTCGTGAAGATACAGATGACAGTAGATGTCTGGAGGAAGAGTACACTTTGAAAGTGTTGACAGGATATCATAAAAAAAGTGTGGTATCACACAACCCATTACCGTAATGGGAATAATAACGCATGTTACCACTTGTTGAGTCATTACCACATGGACTTAACCTGAGAATGTCATGTTCCTGAAAATGTACATCTTCAAACTTCAAGGTAAATAAGAGCCTACCTAAAATTCAAAACACAATTATGGAGGCAAGGTACAACAGGCAAATCCATCAGTATTTAACGCTATTACACCCAGATTGGTGCATCCTCCTCTAAAGAAAAAAATGATATCACTGAATTAAACATATGTAGAAAAAAAGTGTAGTCGTTTTTACAGCAGTGAAAAACAATTCACGATTAATATTTATTTAAATAAACATTTTTCATAAACTACATTTTCAATGTTTCAATTTCACGCTGGCTAAAGGGAGCTGTTACTCCTGATAATGTAATAATTGAGAAACTTCGATTAGCAACTAGATTTGTACTCTAGTTATAATTTGGAGTACTATAAAATCAGTTACTTTAGTGATTAAGACTTCCGTGAAGTATTTAGAACAGAAGATTTAAGTAGTTACTCATTGAGAGTGTGTTCGTATTTGTGTGTTTTCTTTACAGCAAAGCTACATCGAACTATCTAGTGGACCAAAGAGAATGGTGATTGAGATAAGATTGATCGAGTGAAATTTTTTTATTAAGAGTTAGTACTTTTGTTAGGCTAATCAGTAATTTAGTCAAGTTTCTCAGCAATTGAGGAAAGTTATGTTAAAATTTACTAGTATATAAAGCCAACATTCGTATGTAAAAATGTATGCTTGTGAACCTTGTCTTGCAACTTGTGTCCAATTGAACGTAATCGACCCGGCATGGCCAGATGGGTAAGGCTCTCGATTCGTAATTTGAGGGTCACGGATTCGAATCTCCATCACACTAATCATGTCAGTCTTTTCAGCCGTTGGAGCATTGTAACGTGATGGCCAATCCCACTATTCGTTGGTAAATGAGAAGCCCAAAAGTTGGCGGTGGGTGGTGATGACTAGTTGCCTTCTTTCTAGTCTTACACTGCTAAATTACGGACGGCTAGCGCAGATAGCCCTCGTGTAGGTTTGTCGGAAATTCAAAACAAACCAGCGAACGTAATCAGTAGCAAACGTTATAAAAGCAAAAGTTTTTTCTTTTACCGCTACGTAAACTTAACTCAAAAGTGGAAACACTTTTATGGGAATAAAATAGAAATTTGAATAAACATCAGCTTTCATAATGACTTCATGAAGTAATGTGAGAAATTTATTGAAGCTGATGAAACAATTTAAAGAAGGTTAAGAAAAGAAAGACAGAAAAAATAAAATAGTATTTAGAAGAAAGAGATAAAAAGTACCATAAAAAAGTATTTAGAAGAAAGAGATATAGAAGGTGCCATAAAATAGTATTAAGAAAAAGGAGATATAAAATGATACCATAAAGTAGAATTTAGGAGAAGGAGATATAAAATGATACCATAAAATAGTATTTAGGAGAAGGAGCTATAAAAGATACCATGGAAGGTATATCCAGCTCAGTGCTAAGTCATTTTCAAAGTGAACAAATAGAATAGGTAAACGCAAGCTATTTATTTTGTTGCACAATTAAAAGGACCAGCTTAGATGACATTAACCAAATACTCCAAAATAACGTATTTAGAGAAAAGTTCTCGAAAATAGTAGTGTGGGGAAAGAGACTTTAGTCAAACTTTTAGAAGACTTGGAAAGGTTTGTCCGATTATTTTACTCGAATTCTCCTTGTGAAAGTTGGATTCATTCGTACGTGACCAGTTTATAAATGGTATAACAGACAAAGATATGAGATTTAAGTTGAAATTTTAAAGAAAGCGCTCTCACTGGTGATGGAATTGTAATCCATTAAAGTCCCAAATAAACAGTTAAAAGTGTCATCTACATGATACGAGTACTCTTTCGTCAAAGAAAACGAAACTGTGGTGTGTCTATGAACTTACATCGCTAAATCCAAAGTTTCTATGCCCCGTACTGTACACAGCAAATAGCACAATGTGGTTCTGCTCTAAACAAAAACGGCTAGCAAGAACGAAGGAAACATACCTAATTGTCAACTGTCCATGCGTTTTGGAAAAAAAAGTGAAGTAGTTGCTTACTTGGGCAACCTTATGCAACCAAACTGAACTAAAGGAAAAATTACCGAATTTTTGAAAAATATGTAAGTGTATATATATACTATTGGAGGAGCTAACACAGGTGCAGACCTGTACTATAGTAGGAACAATTCAGTTTCGGCTGGACTGGTCCATATCCTGTCTGTCGACAGTGCAGTGACTGTATGGAATGCAAACATGTGTTGGAAACGTGAACAAGTTGAAAGTCACTTTTAAATTAACAAAGATCGTACACACACACACATACATATATTATCTTTAATGAATAATACATTATAATTGAACTTTAAACGAAATTAACACTTTAACAATAATAATTTATACAGCAATAACAAAAACGTTTTCTTTTAAGATTGATTTCACAGAGATGTATTTCCTTTAAGAAAGAGGTCCGGCATGGCCAAGTGTATTAAGGTGTTCAAGTCGTAATCCAAGTGTCGCGGATTCGAATCCCGATCACACCAAATATGCTCGCCCTTTCAGCCGTGGGGACGTTATAATGTGACGGTAAATACCACTATTCGTTCGTGAAAGAGTAGCCCAAGAGTTGGCGGTGGGCGGTAATAACCAGCTGCCTTCCCTCTCGTCTTACACTGCTAAATTAGGGACGGCTAGCGCAGATAGCCCACGAGTAGCTTTGCGCGAAATTCAAAACAAAAAACTTTAAGAAAGAAAGCATGACAGTTAAAACTTAAATTGAATTAACACTTCAACAACAGTAATGTTTTGTAACAGAGATGACACTGCATTTTTAGGAAAAATAATCTAACATCCTGCGAATAAAAACAATAAAAAGGATAGGGATAATGTGTATAGATTTGAAAACTGTTCGATACAAGGACAGAATTTCTTTGGAAACGAAATATATCACACAAAACTTCATAAAGGGAAACGCAAATTTTTTTGCTATGTACATAAATCTTAAAATACATCTCATACAAACTATCAATAATAAAAAGAATGCAATGATAATCCAATAAAATAACTACAGAAATACTGCTGAACATAAAATATTCTAAAATATAAAATCGTAATGAAATAGGAGTACGTCAGGAACCATTGTAAAAATATATCCAAAGGTAGCAATGAATCCAAACCCCCTGGCGTAAAAAGCCTTTAAATCAAATGGTGTAATGAAAACAGTAAGCACCTGTTTAAAAAGAAAAAAACTAAATAAGAACCATTTAAAGTAAATCATAATGAAAACAGTAAGCACCTGTTTAAAAAGAAAAAAAACTAAATAAGAACCATTTAAAGTAAATCATTTATCAATTCGTATATAATTGTCTTACAAGACACATGTGAATTGATTTAATCGTATTGTAAACAACAAATAAATGTGACGAGCTAACCATTGCAGAAAATCCTTAGAAAAAGAATCATTTTTAAAATTTACAGGAAAAAACAAAGAGTAAAACCATCAAAAACAGAAAATGCAATAAGAGGAAACCTTTAGAGCTTTTTTTTAAAGTATTATAAAAATTAGAAATTTACAATTTAACTTAAACAAGCGTATAAGATAGTCTTTGGGATATTTTGGACAAAAGACAGGATAACCAATGGTTTGTTGAACACTAAAAAGTTGTCAAAAATCAATCTTAAATAACAAATGACTAAATTGAAAATAAAATATCAAGTTAATTTCAATTGGTCAAAATTTCAACTAGGTGTACAGGTTGAAAACGGTCATAACTGCAAGTTTTTAACCACGACCTGCTCTAAATATCAAATGACATTTGTACAGTAGTCACGTGTACTTACGCAATAGATCTATCTGGGCTTCATTGGATCATCATTTAGCGCATTCCTTTGGCTATATTTCCCTGTGTTGTAAACGACAGATAACACAAGCTACTCTCCAACTCACATTTATATTCCTCCTAACCATCAAGTTATATTGTGGATAGACCTTGGTTCCAGTAGGAAGAAATGGTAATCGAAACTACAAACTGGTTTCTGCACAGATGACATAGTCCTGGTTAGGATACACCAGTCTTTACTTTTGACCTTTAGAATGCACTAATGTTTATATTGCAGTTGTTTATGAACTTTCTTCAAACAAGTTTAGAAATTATTTTTGGTGCATTGTTGTTGTTTTGAATTAAGAACAAAGCTACACAATGGGCTATCTGTGCTCTGCCCACCACGGGTATCGAAACCCGGATTTTAGCGTGTAACTCCGCAGACATACCGCTGAGCCACTGGGGGGCATTATTGGTGCAACTTACAACTCATCATATGAGTGTTACTTTCTGCCTCTGCTTAGCACACTTAAAGTTTTAATTTTCGTATATTTTTACTGCAGGTTTTACTGAAAAATACCAATAAAATATTTGGTAAAGCTATATGTCAAGGGAAAATATTCTATCTCAGACGAATAAAACACTGGAGACAATAAATTTATATTTATTACGATGTTTGAGATAATGCCTGTGAATTTCATATGCTTCATATAGTTTCACTCAGTCATTTTTTATCCAATCAAAATATTAAAAAATACCAGATAAATTTGTGTGTTTTTTCTTCAAGCATTGCGTGCGTCTTTTTCTTACCAGTGTCTCTTCGTTAAAAATTCGCTACCTTCCCAATATTTCAGTGTAAAAATTGAAACAATCTTTTACTATTATTGGTCAAGATAGCAGGTACGTTATAATTTCAAATAATACCCTTCATGTCAGTTACAACAGTTAACATCACAACTCGAAGCCTTAACATCAAAATCAAATTAAATGTTGTTTACTGTTGTATTCTTTAATTGGCCGAGGTGGTTTTATCTACTTACTGCTCATACGCTTGTTCAAGACCTCGAGTACATATTTATGTCTTCACACGTGATTACTATGTCACCATTACACTCTGTCACATACTCTAGTAGCTTATGAGAGAGTGCTCCAGGTTCCCATGTGAGTTATATTCTGACCTTCTCTGCTTATCACCCGTAATGTAAACAGGTTTCAACACCTGTAGTGTCGCAGCACAGGGAATTCATTGTATAATTTTGCACGAAAAAACGAAGAAAGCAAATACTTCATAACGTGCTGCCATCTATAAACCATCAAAATCAACTCGTCTTTCATTTCAATTATCACGAAAAAATAATCACTGAAATAATTCAGCAGAACTAAGAGTTTTCTCACGAAATTATCATCATTTGCATCTTTGTTTGTAATTAATTGCAAAGCTACCCGATAGGCTATCTGTGCTCTGCCCACCGTGAGGGTGGGGGATAATTTTCATCATCCATAGTTAATACTTGTTCTGTTTCTAACGTGTGTCAACTTACTGTCAGCAGAAGTACTTCTCCCATTTCTACATGTATAATTAATATATATTTTTAGTAGACATATAGGGGGAATCTAGTGAGATACAGACAACATGTTCTGTAGAAAGACAGCTTTCACCACTCAATTAAATAAAGATAGTTTCTCTTTCGAATTGCTGGACAATGTTCCCTCTCAGACAATTCTCCCAGAAACACTTGAGGATCAGATAATCCTTCCAGTCATTGATTTTTCAATTAGGTGAAGTGCTAACTTATAATGTAAACCAAGTTGCAATTACAAAATGTGCAGGTCATTTCATACATATCAGAAAGCAAGGCTGGTAAAATGTTTTCAGTTGAGGTTTTAAACTTCTAGTTACCATCTTCAGTTGTGCAAAATACTGATGTGTTAAGCATTATACGCACTAGCTCCAATTTTCATAACTTTGTTATCATCAAGCCTAACTCATACTGGTGTCTTTGAAACTGTTTTTTTCCTCCAACTTCAGTGTTTCCTTATCTGCTTCGTCCTTTCAGATATCTCTCTCTCTCATCAAGTGAGTTGAAATGACTTGATAAGGCATTCTCATTTTCTTTCAACTCCTAATTCTTAGCTTCACACTACTGATCAAATCAGTGTATGAGAGATTTGTCTGTGATGTGCAGACACAACTGCAAGCTTCACATGCTTTCATGCGCTTCATATCCACTGTAATTTGTACATTAATGAACTAATATGCCAAAGTGTGATGTACAGACAAGTCCAGTTGTATCCAGTCCATGCATTATAATGAAATTCAGTAGCCACAGCTCTACATCCATTCTTTTATTAGTTTGTCATAACACTTCTGTTGATTGTCAAGTGTTTTTTCTAAGTAATTTATGGGAGCATTCAATGTTAATTGACTAATTCAAACATTAACTGATTAACATAGTCCCGTGCACTTTGTTGGGTATCTCATTTTGGGGAAGACTATACATCACATCAAGGTGGAGTGAGCATGTTTGGGAAACAGCCTTTGTATGCAATCACACTGTGCAGCAAATGTTCATACCAATCTCTTTGGCCAGGATTAATAAATTTGACAACGTTGTGTACTTATTCTGTTAAAATCATCTAACTGAGAATGATAAAGTAAAGTGCACATCTTCCACACATTTACTGCTTTACAGAACACATTGAACAAATGGTTATTTTACAAAAATTAGCTCTCTGAACCACGTGTATCTCTCACATTGTTACAGGATGTATTATCCAGTGCTCCATAAACACGTTAACTACAAACCGAGCCATTGTATCGAGAAGCCATGATCTACTTTGTGAAGTAGTTGATTGTGATGAGCACGTATTGATAACTTCTCCTCGTCTCTCTGAAAGAGAATACTCAACAATTTCTCTGTTGAAATTTATCCTGCTATGTCCAGTTCTTTTTCATAATGGCACAAACTAGTATTTGCAGTAAACATTTTGACTCGAATACAGTCACCACGATTAAATGTTAATTCAAGGGAAATGTTAATTAAATGTTAATTCACTTGTTGCCCTCCAGAATTTGTATCATACAAAGTATGGAGAATCTCTTGTCTTATAGCACAATCATAGAACCATTGTTTACGGAGATGGCACAGCACATTTTATCTGCACGCAGTATTGCTCATAAAAATACCACAGTTTATGCATATCCAAGATACATTCCTACATTTGTATTGACCAGAATGTGCCTTGCTGCACAGCAAGGAGCACTTCCTCTGATCTGGATCCTTCATTTGCTCTTCCAGGAGCTCTTAAAGTAGTAATTGTGGTCTAACCTGAAATCTTTCACTGCATAAATTGACATTTCTATGGCAAAATGGTTTAAATTTCGACACAGTATCCAGTATTAAGATGCTTCAGAAATGGGCAGGGTCTCATTTTGTTGCAAGATTGTAAAATTAACATTTTCATTTTGTGAGTCCGGATGACGAATGATGACAAATTCACATAATTGTAAAGTTTATATCCAATATGTATTCATCCCTTCTGGATTTTCAAAGGTTGTAAACCATTTTAGGGAAGCATGGATAAGACTATAAATTCGAGCAATTATTTCTTATCGCAATGTAACTGCATTCAGTGCCTTTGAACATACAACTACCATGAGGGTTACACTTTTTACTCTTTCAGGTAACTGTAAAACATTGTCCTAGTTTCATTGTCGTTGGCGCTGATGTCCAATATGAACTTGTTGTTCTCTCATGGACATGCCAGAACTGATATTATCTCTAGAAAACAATAAAGGTAGAGATAGAATCAACTCATTGGCTTTCTGAATAACGAGTTATAAGGAAACTGGTCGGACGTGAAATAAATGAAACTAGTTACAAAAGTTCTGTATTGAAATGAGGAAGTTCAAAGAACTTGGTACGTCTATGTATCGCAGATGGATTAGCAATTTATCACTCATGATGAGAGTACTTTATTATATCATCTTATTTTAATTATCTGACGAAGAAGACTTTGGTAACGTACCTCACTGTTCATTAAAAGTCAGATGATAAAACGACCAGAAAAGTTTATTTGTTTGTTGTTTGAATTTCGCTCAAAGCTGAACGAGGATTATTTGCGCAAGCTGTTCGTAATTTACCAGTGTAATACTAGTGGAAAAGTAGCTAGTCAACACCATCCACCACCAGCCGTCCCTAATTTAGCAGTGTAAAACTAGAGGGAAAACAGCTAGTCATCGCCACCCACCGCCAACTCTTGGACTACTCTTTTACCAACGAATAGTGTGATTGACCATCACATTATAACGCACCCACGGCTGAAAGGGCGAGCATGTTTGGTGTGATAGGGATAACCAGAGAAGAAGCAGTACAATTGTGCTGACGATAGTTCAAAGCGCTGATGACAGCCTACGAATAATTTTGGCTGGTATTAATATCTTGACCAGTAGTTAAACTAGTAGTTTGGTTGAATAATCAATGTACTAAATGAAAGAGTAGCTACATGTTTTGTAAACTGTCAACTCAGCACAATTCATACATTATATATGTGATTACCACTTGATCAACACCAGCAGCCCATTTTACCAATAAACTGGCGTTCCAAGAAATCTGTTTAAGTATTTCATAATCAGGACAGTCATCTGATTGAAAAATCAATGACTCATCAGAAGAGACAATCCTTGCTTTCCGAGCTATGAAAAGGAATTTTATGATACAATGTACATGCAGCATGTTATGGATTTGGATTTTCTTTAGAATTTTGCGCAAAGCTACACGAGGGCTATCTGTCCTAATTTAGCAGCGAAGGACCAAAGATTTGGTTTAGTTTTGGCTTTTAAATTTCGCGCAAAATTACACGAGGGCCATCTGCGCTAGTCGTCCCTAAGTTAGCAGTGTAAGAGGGAAAGCAGCTAGTCATCATTACCCACCGCTAGCTCTTGAGCTACTTTTTTCACCAACAAATAGTGGGATTAACCGTAGCATTATGTCGCCTCCATGGCTGAAAGGGCGAGCATGTTTGGTGGCACCTCGTGGGCCCAGCAGGACCAGGTGATTAGAGCACTTAGCATTATGATGCCTCCATGGCTGAAAGGGCGAGCATGTTTGGTAGCACCTCGTGGGCCCGGCAGGGCCAGGTGATTAGAGCACTCGACTCGTAATTAGAGGGTCGCTAGTTCGAATCCCTGTCACATTAAACATGCTCATCCTTTGAGCCGTGAATGCGTTATAATTGGTCGGTTACTTCCACTCTTCTTTGGTAAAAAGAGTTGGTAGTGGGTGTTGATAACTAACTGTCTTCCCTTTAGTCTTACATTGATAAATTAAGGACGGCTAGAACAGACACCCATTGTGTAGCTTTGCGCGACATTCAAAACAAAAGAAAAACGAAACCTCGTTGTGAATGCTAGCAAACATTTGTCTGTAGAAAATCCGTTAACGTGTGTTTTTCTTATGGCAAAAACCACATCGGGCGATCTGCTGTGCCCACCGAGGGAAATCGAACCCCTGATTTTAACATTGTAAATCCGTAGACTTACAGCTGTACTAGCGGGGGGGAGCATCCATTAACAACCTTATAATTTTGCGCGTTAAGTTGACACGACAATGTGTTGCGTCTCCATACAAGACTGCGCTTAAGAGTGAGGTTGTCATCAACTATTCTTAATGAAGTGTTTACAAATAAATATATCCTCTGACACATCATGCTCAATTGATATAGACTCTACAAATCAGGCGAAGTGTATATAATTTTCCTAGATATCTGTATGAGTTATTTTATTTCTATTTTTGATATAGCAACTTTTTGACAATTCACAGGGGGCAGTGTTAGCAGGCGATCGCTGTGTTAGTATGGCGAAAAATAATTTTAACATCGTCCTTTACGTGCTTACCTACATTAAACAGTGTACGAATGTACTTTCATTCTTAAACAGGAAATGAGGTATTAATGGTCATTTATAACAAAATCAGATAATTTTTGTTTGCTGGAACAGTCTCGCAATAGTTCACTTTTCATACCCATTTATTCACTGTATCAAGAATTATTTGCAGTATTGTAGTATGTATTTAGTTCTTTCCAACGAGAGCCCCGTATAGCCAATCGTGTTAAGGCGTTCGGCTAGTAATTCGAGGGTCTCGGGTTCGATTCCCCGTCACACCAAATATGCTCGCCCTTTCAGCCGTGAGGCGTTATAATGTAACCGTCAATTCCATTATTAGTTGGTAAAAGAGTAGCCCAAGAGTTGGAGGTGGGTAGTGATGACTTTTCTCTTGTCTTACATTGATAAATTAGGGAAGGCTAGAGCAGATAGCCCTCGTGTAGCTTTGTGCGAAATTCAAAACAAACAAACAAATATTTCTAACGAGGGATATACTGGTCTTCTGAGACTAGTAAAATACAAAAAATGAATAGATTAACTTAAAATAATTAATTTCAGCACTAACAAAGCAGGAAACTTCATTTAAGATATCATCCCATTCTATTATTTTGTTTTCTATACTGCACTTTCAGCCCCCGAGGGGCTCAGCGGTATGTCTGCGGACTTGCACGCTAAAATCCGGGTTTCGATATCCGTGGTGGGCAGAGCACAGATAGCCCATTGTGTAGCTTTGTGCTTAATTCAAAACAACAACAATACTGCACTTTCCAGTACTGGTAGGAGTGTATTCAGGATTGCTAGAAGGGTTTAGTTTGTTTCGAATTTCGCGCAAAGCTACACGAGGGCTATCTGCTCTAGCCTTCTCTAATTTATCAATGTAAGACAAGAGAAAAGTCATCACTACCCACCTCCAACTCTTGGGCTACTCTTTTACCAACTAATAATGGAATTGACGGTTACATTATAACGCCTCACGGCTGAAAGGGCGAGCATATTTGGTGTGACGGGGAATCGAACCCGCGACCCTCGGATTACTAGTCGAAGACCTTAACCCACCCGGCCGTGCCGGGCCTTCACATCGCCGGTACTTCCTAAACTTATATAATCATCTAATTTGCCGCGTCCTAAGTGTGATAGTTTTCCAATTGCATTTTAGTAGAATTTTGACAAAGAAAAGCTTCAACTTAAAACCACTGTTTGGGAATGTAAGACTTGTTATTGTTCAATAGTTTGATTTAGTTTGTTTGGAGTTTCGTGCAAAGCTACAAGATGTCTACGCTAACTGTCCCTAATTTCGCAATGAAAGTCTAGACTCACTCAAGGAATGCAGCTACGTCTTGGGCTATTCGTGTACCAACAAATAGTGGGATTGACTGTGAATCTAAGACGCTCCTACATCTGAAAGAGCAAACAAGTAGGTGTGACGGGATTTCCAACCCACTACCTATATTTGCGATCCATGGGCACTAACCGTTATGCGATGTCCAACGAAAATAACTCGTCTGGATATCCCACTGTAATTCGCATTGATATACATTGTATTCTGTTCTGTTTGTTTTTATCTGTAATTATACGCAAATTTAACCAAAACTCAAAGCAAAGTTAATCAAACCACATTGCACTTGTATATTGGACAACAGAACACACGAGCATTTGGTCACTGCAGTGAGGTGAAAGAAAACGAATTGATTAGTTACATAAAAACAAGTACTTTTTCTCACCAATATCCCTGCTAAAAACAAAATATTGATTAATAAGCAAAGAGTGATGAAGAAAAGATGTAAGAGCTGCACAGATTTGTCAAGAGAACCACGAAATTCTTATCATCTCTACAGCTGACTAATCAGGAGATGGGTTGCTTCGTGTGACAGTGGCACCCTCACGCTATTCAATGAAACTACCGGAATCGTCGATGTATTCATGCCAGAGAGAGTAATACTTCTCAACTTAAATTAACACACGATTCAGACGAGACACGTGAGGTTCATAACTACGACTGCAGCAAAAATCGAGTATGTTGTGATTGTGATAAAGATGCATACTGTAGGAGAGTGAGATATATTCATGCTATATTAGTAACTGTCGGAAATTGAAGAGACAGAAAACGATACACGAAATTCTCAGACAATCTAGTAAAAATAAAGAACTGAAAATTGAGGTTTAAGAGTGCGAAAATACGAGAGAGTAATTGAGGTAAAGACGAAAAACAAGGAGTAAATTTTAGAAGTATTAAATACAGATTTAGAAACAGACAAAGGGCAAAGCAGATATTGTAAGACGAAAACGAGAAAGTCTGTAATGATTTTTAGACATTTTAATTGAAGACGTTTCATTTACCCTTATGTATACATTGTTTAAATAACGTGTTTTAACATGACACTACATACAGATTTAATTAACATGTTAACAGATGTTAGATCTTTTTCTTGACTTTTGATATATTTCTGTCACTTATTGGTTTAAATCAAACCAGAGAGACAACTTTTTGATAAAAGTATTTTTAATAAATTAATATATATATATACATTAACTGTTAAAGGCACATTTTGCTCAACAGCATAAGTGAGTATAAATAATTGTTAGTAATACCTTTCTTTTATAATTTAAACTACAAAGACCCCTCACAGCTTGTTTTCGCATTTTCTAGTGACAATTGTTGTTTCTTTTTAAATTTCGCGCAAAGCTACTCGAGGGCTATCTGCGCTAGCCGTCCTTTATTTTGCAGTGTAAGACTAAAGGGAAGGCAGATAGTCATCACCACCCACCGTCAACTCTTGGGCTACTCTTTTACCGACGAATAGTGGAATTGACCGTCACATTATAACGCACCCACGGCTGAAAGGGCGAGCATGTTTGGTGCGACAAGGATTGGGGCCCGCGACCCTCAGATTGTGTTTGTTTTTTGTTGTTGTTTTTTGAATTAAACACAAAGCTACACAATGGGCTATCTGTGCTCTGCCCACCACGGGTATCGAAACCCGGATTTTAGCGTGTAAGTCCGCAGACATACCGCTGAGCCACTGGGGGGCCTCAGATTGTGAGTCGAGCGCCTTAACCCACGTGGCCGTGCCGAGCTCTTGATATATGTTTTCTAATATTTCAACGCCGCTATTATAATCTTTTTGTACATCTCCAACAGCTATTTCAGCTTTATTTTCAATCAACTTCTTATTCTCAGTTACTATTTGTATTATAACTATTTCTTCTTCCTCTCTTAAGTTTCTGCCTCTTTCTTCTTGTTCGTTCTTTATTTCCTCTCGATATTATTTTAATTTTCAGGCTCGTTTTCTTGATTTTCCATCCTGTCCATTTATCGAACATCTTGCTTCCTTTACTAAAAATTCCCTAATCTCAGTGATTAACTCACAACTTGAAAAAAAGCCCCCCCCCCAGTGGCTCAGCGGTATGTCTGCGGACTTACACGCTAAGTTTCCTGTCATATCTACGACTGAATTTTAAAAGTTATTACGTTGAATTTATTAAATGAATAGCTCATTGATTAACTCAATGAATAACTAACTGATTAACTTCCTAACTCATCAAGTTTCATGAACGAAGTCGAGTGATATCTTGAGTTAAACGCGTTTTTTAAATAATATAGTCGTAAGATTTGTTGTCACAGAACATAACTTCCAATGCAAGCCAACACTAAGCTAGTCTCTTAGCATGTTTTATTCACAGAAACAAAGGTAATTTTGTGTTCACTGTGTGAAGCGTGTCAGATGTCAACATATTGTGCACAACTGATAAACATCATTACCGAATTACCCTCTCATGTGGAAGGTAATGAATTCATTTCGGTGGGTACGTGTGAACAGTATAATGCTAACAATCTTTTTTTTTTAATTTATAATGTTAAGAAAATAAGTTGGTTAAAAAAAAATTAGTTTACTTGTTGAAATGTTCGAATGTGGAACAAAAGCCGAGTGTCTTCGAAGAATCAAGTTTTGTTAACTTAGTTCTAAGGTTCAGGTCATACTAAACCTCAAATGATTTTGTTATAAAAATAGCAAACTGAGATTTTGAAAAATGGTCAAAACTATAGCGGAAACTGTGATAAGAAAAACATTAAAATCTAAACCTGCATTTTTTTTTCTGAACGAATAATTGTTTTGTTGCATATTTTAGGTTTGTTACTTCAAGCGATCGACTCGTAAACCGAGGGTCGCGAGTTCGAATCCCCGTCTTACCAACCATGCTCGCCCTTTGAGCCATGAGTGCATTATAATGTTACGGTGAATCCCACTTTTCGTTGGTAAAAGAGTAGCCCAAGAGTTGGCGGTGGATGGTGATGACTAGCTGCCTTCTCTCTAATCTTACACTGAAAAATTAAAGACGGCTAGCGCAGATAGCCCTCGTGTTGCTTTGAGCAAAATTAAAAAAACACGAAAAGACATCAGCAAAGTGGAGAAATATTAGAATAGCAAATTAAATTAGATCAAAAATAATATCAATGAAACAGTGAGAAAATAAAGTTGCTAATGCAACGATCAAACTTGTTGCATCTGCTCAAAAATTGCGTTCTAAATCACCTTTAACTGAGAAGTAAGCAACAAGAGGATTAGATTGGTCTAAGTCTATTACTTCTATTATTGTGCCATCTAATACATGGTGCTCCAAACATTTTTGGACAAGGGCCGGGAGGTAGAATTTTTTTAGGCTTTGCTGGTCGAGAGAGGTCGTGGTAAAATTAAGGAGGAATGCAAACATAATCAAAATACAGCATCACCAATTCATTTATCATAACAACACGTATTGAAAAGATGCACCATTTTCTGTTTTAGCATCAGTGAGAAGCATGAAACTGGTGTTTTTCTAATGAAACTGTGCCTAACTGAGGCTCACATGAAAAGTGATTGCAAATGCTCATCAGATTAGTCTGATGAGCAACTAGATTTCATGTACTTCATTTTTGAAAATGTCTTCAAAGAAATAGGTTTCGTTTTTGTTTTTTTGAAACGCAACTCGAGGGCAAACTACGCTAATCGTCTCTAATTTTGCAGTGTGAGACTAGACGAAAGGCAGCTTGTCATCACAACCCACCGCCAATTCTTGAGCTACTCTTTTACCAACGAATAGCGGGATTGACAGTATCATTATAATGCCTCCACGGTTAAAAAGGCCAGCATGTTTGGTGCGACAGGGGTTCGAACCCGCGAACCTCAGGTAACGAGTCGCACGCCTTAACCTACCTGGCCATGCCGGGTCTCAGAAATAGGTTGTGCCAAAAACTAAAATGAATCGAGGAGTAAAGTTATTTTGTTTTTTAAATAAACGTAATGATCATTTGGAAGGCATTTATAGAATTCTCTCAGTTTCCTTTCTTTGTATTTGTCCTTCAACAGGGGCCTGGCATGTCCAAGCGCGTAAGGCGTGCGACTCGTAATCCGAGGGTCGCGGGTTCGCGCCCGCGTCGCGCTAAACATGCTTACCCTCCCAGGCGTGGGGGCGTATAATGTGACGTTCAATCCCACTATTTGTTGGTAAAAGAGTAGCCCAAGAGTTGGCGGTGGGTGGTGATGACCTGGTTGCCTTCCCTCTAGTCTTACACTGCTATATTAGGGACGGCTAGCACAGATAGCCCTCGAGTAGCTTTGTGCGAAATTCCAAAACAAACAAGCAAACAAATCCTTCAAAATGTCGTTCGATTGCAGATCAATCATTTCTCTTTGAACTTCAGGTGGCAGTTCATCAATAAAACAATCAAATGGTTATTTCTGTTACACTCGTCACAAGATAAAACAATCAAATGGTTGTTTCTGTTACACTCGTCACAAGATAAAACAATCAAATGGTTGTTTCTGTTACACTCGTCACAAGATAAAACAATCAAATGGTTGTTTCTGTTACACTCGTCACAAGATAAAACAATCAAATGGTTGTTTCTGTTACACTCGTCACAAGATAAAACAATCAAATGGTTGTTTCTGTTACACTCGTCACAAGATAAAACAATCAAATGGTTGTTTCTGTTACACTCGTCACAAGATAAAACACGCTCCTTCAGCTGTAATTTCAGGTCAGACAGGACATCTTGTGGAAACCTGTGTAGGAATGGAGATCCTGCTTCTTCCTTGAACTTTTCACAACATTGAAAGTGTGTGAAACAACATTTCGTCAATTGAGACTCAAAAATAATTAGTTTTTTTTTCCCGAAATACTTTTACCTCGGTAGACATATCGCATAGATAAGCGCGGTTTCGCCTTGTAATCTAAGATTGAATTCCATCAGACGTGTGGTCAAGTTTACAGAAGAAAAAAACTAATTTCCATGGCTATTCACTGTTGTCGAGTAATGACTGAGAGCGGTTATTTTCATTAAAACAATTTCATTGTCAGTTCTTAGCTCAAAAACTCGCTACATAACCTTCTCATAGCTAAGCCATGCAACTAAAGTGTAGTAGAGCAAGTCGGGATATGGTGCTTCTGTTTCCACCAAAAATTCACGGAGTTGAATCCATGAGAGTGAATGAAGTTCACTTTCGAAACTACTTGTTCCGTGACACATAATATATCTAGATATTTTCCACATATTGCTCACTGATGAATAATTCAGTGAATAACCATAGGCTTGGAACAACCCGCATTTTCAACAGCTTTGTAAATTTGCACAACTAAGCCTTTTCCTGCACCACACATGTTTTTACTATAATCTATTGCAACACAATTCAGCCGTTTTTATTCCCAGTTGTACCGAGTTAGTGATTTTTCGATCTCTTTGAAAACATCATCACCTGTGGTTGTTCCATCCATACTGTGCACAAAAGCTAATTCTTAAGTCAATTTCAAAATTAATATTGACTCCGTGAATCAACAGCAGCAACTGTGAAGTGTCGGACACATTTGTTGACTCATCAGGTGTGATGGAAAAGTGCTAGAACTTTTTGTCCTTGACTTTCAGAAGAGACACAATATTGTTTCGAATGTCATCAACTCTACGAGCAACTGTATTCTCCAAAAGTCTAATAATTTTAAACAAGTCTACTTTTTCTGGGTATATTTCTTTGGCTGCTTCAATCATTTGTAATCAGCTCACCATCGGTAAATGGTTTTCCTTGCTAGGTTAACAGATGTGTCCTCACTTGACTAACAGGTGTGTCACTCTTGTTGCAACTTCATTCTCGACGTTCTTCTTCTTAAATACAAACTGGTGTGACGATAAATTACATTTCAAGGTTTTACATTTGTCTGAAAGTAGCCTCCCCTTGAACTGAGAATAGTTTGATGAGTGCTTGGTTTGGTAATGTCTACGACGGTTGTATTCTTTTAGCACTGTGATAGTCTCGTTGCATGTTAAGCATAATGCTTTGTTACGTGATTCAATAACGAAGTAGTCACCACTCCACTGCTCATTAAAAACATGGCATTCAAAGTCATCTTTTATCTTCTTCCTTTGTACTGACATAATAACTAGAAATAACTATGAACTCGAACATAGAGTAAACAGCAGCATTCATTGACACACACTGAGGTACATGGGACATGCGTGAGAAAAAACACGCTGCTTTAGGCACTGGAGTCGATAAGTGAGATGAAGTAATACTAAGTAATATAACGTTTTCTGGCAGATAGAAAACTGTATCACATCTAGATTGGCTTTTGCTCAATGTTGTCTTTTTTATATCATTAAAAGTAAAATGATATCATTATATCAATTTATTACTTTAATGAACTGTTCGCGGGCCGTATCGCAAGTAGATTGGCTTTTTCTCAATTACGGTTTATATTTTGTTTTTAAAAAATATAAAAAAATATTATTACTTTAATAAACTACGACTCGCCTGTTAAATTCCACAATTTGAGACATCGTTGAACAAAATTACCAAATCGGGAAACCAACAAACTAGAACTGAAAGGTGTCATGGAAAGCATGCAATGCTCAGACTGAAATAATCTATAAATTCAAGGGATTGGATAGTAAACAAAACCTATTAATTATTTTTACTCATTTGAAAGGACCAGCTTTAAAGAGATTAAGTAACTTTCCGAATGAATGACACAAAAAGTGTCAAACACTAAAGACTCCATTATAGAAAAATAAAGGAAGTTTTCAAATCAGTATTCAGATATTATACGAGAAGTGGTGGTTTGCTGCAGCACGAGCAATTTATAGATATTATATTGGGCAAGGATATGCAAATGATTAGGCTAAATCAAAGTAGTTATATATCGTTGAAGGAACCCCTCCAGTTGGAAATGGATCTTGAATGAATTACAGTTGTGGACAAATAAACAGCTAAAAATTAAAGGATTGTCAAATCGAGTGACAAAGAAAGATTAACTAAACTACCACTGATGTGAATCTAAAAGACATCATAGAAATTAGATAAGTGTTTATTTGGAACACGGGTAGTAAATCACAAAGCATTAGATATTTTTAATGAAACTGAAAAGGACGTATCACACAGATCTGCAGACAAAATATTTTAAGAAATAAAACGTTTTCTCAAAGATGTCAGAAAAATTGGAACTGTTATATGTGTGGGAAACACTGACATTACAGATGGAGCTGTGGGAAATCATCATACGATAATATGCCAAGAAATCAAGACTTTTGCCTAATCGAATCAAAGAAACAACAGAGAAATAACTAATAGTCCTGTATTAGACTATGCAACTTCTACAGCTCGTAGTAGATACAGTGATTTTGCTGTTGGAATAGTTGTCACAAGAATAACATGGGAAAAACGTGTGTTTGTCTGCTGCTATAGCAATACAATTAATGCTACACAAAAGCAGGATTGTACAACTCGGAAGGAACTACTTCGTGTAATTGTAATTCCCAGTATTTTATATCACTACTCATGTGGATAAAATTTTATATTTTAAAGAGAGGAATATTAAAGTAGCTGGTAAAATTTCGCAAACCAGAAGTCCTGATAGTAGCATGACTCCAGAAACTTCGGGAGTACAACTTTTAACATCAATCACCATCCCAAACAGAACTATGAAAATGTTGTTGTATTATCTTTAATATCTTGTACTATCAATGAATGTAAATGCTGAAAGAGAGAGAAATAACATATGTAATAAATGCAGGACAGTATATGGTCCAACCCAAAGGTCACCCATTGTGATAATCTTTGCAAATATGTTGACAGGAGAACAGCCAATGGATTAGCTTCAGTAAAGCCTTTGCCAAAAAGCAAGTCAAACTGCTTACAAATACAAGTACCAAATTTCTTTCTTCATTGATTTGTGTTGTCTAAATTACTTGTTCATCAAATATATTTTTTGTTAAGCGCAAGGAGTAATTTTGTTGTTAATAATGAAATTTTAAGATTATGTGCTGATATATTCGTTGTTAAGACTGTTCATGGGACTTCATAATCCAGGAGAGGAAAGTGCTGTAAAAATGTATTAATTGTGTTATTGATATTTTGTATTGTTTGTTAGAATGAGTTTTGACATAAGATGGCGATTTTGTACTAAAAGTTTCGAGTATCTAGATTTGACGTGGCGTCTCAAAGTTTCTGAAAACTTCGGGATAAAATATTCTAATTAAATAAAATACATCAGATATATATTATTAATGAGCCAGATAATTTGATCTATTTGTTTTCAAATTAGTGAATTAGTTTTATAATTTTTTGTTGAATTTTTAGCCACGTATGTAAGACAAATGCGGCAGTTGAGGGTGCGATTAGTTTTACTTGTGAGTTAGGCCTGTCACTCAGTAAGTTGCAAAATTTTAGTTCAAGAAATAAAACACTTAATGCATCGTTATTAGACTGAATTTTGCTTCTTATTTATCAGTCATTCAGACGAAACTTCCTCAATGATAGAAAGCACTACAACAATCCTTATAGACAGAAACTAACAAATACATCGGAAATCGTCATAAGCATGACTACTGTAATTCCAAAAAAATGTTATTTTTTTCATATTTAGTAAACTGAAAGTAGAACCATTGGTAAATGGGAAGAAATTACAAAGAAAATCACTTTTTACTTTCTGAACTTTCTGTGGTGAACGTTAAATTATTAAACAGCCTCTTGACTTGCATATTTTTGTTTATCAGAAATTACGTCTTGTAAAATCAGAGGTAAGTGAAAATTAAAATATTTTGACATAAATTTTATAAATTTCAATGTAAACAACTGACGATACAAAGCTTGATGTTTCACAGTTCCTTCACTGTGGGCAGCATCTGTTGGGTAAAACAAACATTTGGTTTGAGGATTGGGCATGACTCCTTTTGTACTAAAGCTAATGATACATAGCCTATTTTGATATTGTACACCATTAAACGACTGTAACATTAGTAAGTAAAGCCAACAGGTGGGTACTAAATGTTAGCATAATGGGAGGTTCGAAAAGATTTGTTTTGTAAAGAATAGGGTGTGCACAACAGAAAAGGTAAGACATGAACACTTGTGTGAAACACAGACAGAAAAGTGATGATAGAAACACTTGTGTGAAACACGGATAGAAAAGGGAATACATAAACACTTGTGTGAAACAAAAAAAAAGCATTATTATTCATTGATGAAAATAAAGATTCTGGAACTAGGGTGATACAAGCTGGTTTTATGACGTTAGGAGAATCAGAAACTTTTATGAGACAAAAAACTGCATGATCGTATCTTTACCACATCTTTACCACTTTTAAAGTCAGCCAAGGTGTTATTACACTATCCCACAATCCTATATCATCTACTTAAGTTATTATTTTCAATATACAAGCTTCTCAGGAAATTAAATCCCCGACGACACTAGCTTGTTCAAACCACTGTATCCCCACAGAAGAGCAAGAACAAAGAGACATAAATTAATTTAAGCTCCATGAAATGGTAACTGTGGTAACCTAATTCCGAAGTAAATATAAATCAAACTTTATAATTACTTGCATTCAATTCATAAGGGCATTAAATAACAGTAGAACGTAGTTTTTGAATTAATCTGAATAAAGATTTAAAGATATATTATTTTCCTGCAGTAGCTTCCTGATGCTAAATGTCTGTAAAGTCACAACGAAAAGATGGCTCAAAATTAACCATATTTTGGGGTGTTTAAAATGTGAATTCTGACAAAGAAAGAAACAAAACAACTAAAGGAATGCAGTTTTATGATTAATATTAAGTTCATCAGTAATATAGAACAATGACTAAATGAATTCACTTGCAGTGTTGTCAGTTCATTGATGGTGAGGCCTTCTGTTTGGTCTTCTGTGTATGATGTTGGTAACAGCAAGTCCTATCTTTGAGTATGCTTGAATGGCGACCAACCCTTCACTGTCTTTCTGTTATTCATCACTTCTGTATAGCAATTAAGCAGAAAGAATATTTCGCAGGTTATGACGGGATATTATAACTTCATATGATAGGTAAAGGATTAAGCGGATAACTTAACAGTTTTATCAGTTAAGAGGGTTTTTCTGTGTCAGTCATTCTTGGCGTGATACATTTTTTTCCTATAGTGTTCTCAACCCACATACATAAAGAGCAACTTTCGTCCAGTGTTTGTCAACATCTTTCAAACACTACCTGGTCAATGACTTTTTTCACTAAAGGTTAATGTAGGTTTAAACCTCTTTTTTCCACCAATAGTATTGTTTTTATAGCTGTACATACTCTGTGGACAAGTGGTAAAAGTAGTGAAAAAAATATTCTTATCCAGATACTTTATTATCTAATATTTAAAACCTCACATTGTTCATATTGTTGTAATGCCAGAAATCTGTTATTTAACGCCTCACGTTGTTTGAATTGTTCGAATATATGTGAAAACATCACTGCTTTAGAGAGCTATACACTGTAACTTAAATTAATTTGAGGACCACAAAAGTTATTGGATTGATATTTGAATGCACTGACATTGCTCGCAAGCCTGTGGTTTTTCACTTCCGTAGAATCTTTACCACACTGAAACACCACAGCTGAAGTGCTGGCTGACCGATTGATTTAATTGGTGATGAAGAATGAAGTTCAGTAACTGAAATGCTCGCAGATTGTGTGGTTCAATGTTGGTTAGGTAAAGTTATTATAAAAATCATTTTTACACAGTGTACATGTAGTTTTTATTTCAGGAATATGTTTCGTTCGTACGATTGGAAACTTCAATGCTATGGCACATATTCCTGAATGTTTTATCCGGGCGTTATTTAGTGACAAGATACGTAATGTTAACTATATTCATAATACATTTTTGCGTCGACTACAGGAGTATACATAATTCCTAAATTTCTTTTGTGGAATCGGAAATAATGTTACATATTTATTCATGTTATGTTAATTTTATTATCAGAGTACAGGTTGGATTTGTGAACAGAAAGATTAAAAACTCTGGTCACTACTTGCAGAATTGGTAACCTAATTAATCGCAGTTGTTAATGTAAAATGTTTAACTGTAGCTCTGTCTCAAAGAAAACCCGACAGTGATGAAAAAACTCACGTGCATGTGAGATGTCCGAATTCTCTTACCGTTGATTGGCGCTAAGTTACACTTAACTAAGTGTTTGTATCCTACACGAGGCAATTTGAATACAATGTTAACGCCGCTCCCCGTGACACAGAGGCATGTTTGCGGACTTACAACACTAGAAATCGGGTTTCGATACACGCGATAGGGAGAGCACAGATAGCCCATCGTGAGGCTTTCTGCTTAATTTCACACATTAACAACTATGTTCACTGACACTTGGCAGAAACATGTTTTGGCGGCATGGTGACGAGTACGTTCGCCATGAATGACGTAAGACAAAGTACGTGTGCTACATTCATAACGATACAGCTTTTTCCAATAAAAGGTTGGATTGTGGTTTTTGTGGTTATAACATTTCAGTCTTACGATGTTGGTGACCTTCTGATGTGTGACAGGTTGAGATGAATTAAAGTTTTCCATCCCAACTGGTTAATGGAGTCTTAAACCTTGTGAACTGCATAATAACTTATTACACTTGTCATGAGAGAACTGCGGTAAACCTGGAAACGAACATCAGGCTGGAAAACTTCAGCCTCACGCGACTGAAACGCGCGTTACAAAACGTGCATCGTCAGTACACTCTGGCGCTCGTCGTTGCAACGTCTTCTTTACCAGCTGTTCATAGAGTTGATGTTTTAACAGAATCGTAACCAGGAGACGAAACAAGACCGACAGCCATCATATTTTAAGGAAGACATTTGAACAGTCCCACGGCAACTGCAAGATGAAATGTATATGTTGTAAATATCTTCAGTTTGATATTAAATGTGTTTTTATGCTTGTATTTGGAAATGATTTGTACATTTTGTGCGATTGGTTTATATTGTATATTTAGTTTGTTTTGTTATGTTTATATGTTGTTTGCGTTTCTCGAATTTTGTGTTTTAATTTGTAATGTGTGTATATTTCGTGTCCGTTGCTGTTTTCAATATTTTGTTCACTTAACATGCATCGTGAAAATACGACTGAAAAATAGGTTTTCTTTCATTTTTTTTTGCTTAAATAGCTCTATATCGCATGAAAATACTTTCTTGAAATATATTATAAGTTATAAATGTACACGTTACCTAGAAATAATAATGTTGAATTAATGAATCAATGTAAATAATTCCATGGTTTAAAAGTTTGTTTGTTTTTTGCGCAAAGTTACACGAGGGCTATCTGCGCTAGTCGTCCCTAATTTAGCAGTGTAAGAATAGAGGGAAGGCAGCTAGTCATCACCACCAATTCTTAGGCTACTATTTTACGTATAATGAGGTTTACCGTAATATTGTAACACTTTCACAGCTGAAAGCATGAGCAGGTATGGTTAACGGGGATTCGAATCCGCGATCAGTCGAGCGCCCTAACCATCTGGCCACCAATGGTTTATTTGCACTTATTTGAAATAAGACCATTAAACTACAGAACTGGAGCATGTGTATATGCATCAAGCACACAGGGATATATTTGTTACCTGTAGCACTTTTCTCCAGTTGATTACCTGTAGCACTTTTCTAGAGTTGATTACCTGTAGCACTTTTCTCCAGTTGATTACCTGTAGCACTTTTCTCCAGTTGATTACTTGTAGCACTTTTCTCCAGTTGATTACCTGTAGCACTTTTCTCCAGTTGATTACCTGTAGCACTTTTCTCCAGTTGATTACTTGTAGCACTTTTCTCCAGTTGATTACCTGTAGCACTTTTCTCCAGTTGATTACCTGTAGCACTTTTCTTCAGTTGATTACCTGTAGCACTTTTCTCCAGTTGATTACCTGTAGCACTTTTCTCCAGTTGATTACTTGTAGCACTTTTCTTCAGTTGATTACCTGTAGCACTTTTCTCCAGTTGATTACTTGTAGCACTTTTCTCCAGTTGATTACCTGTAGCACTTTTCTCCAGTTGATTACCTGAAGCACTTTTCTGCAGTTGATTACCTGTAGCACTTTTCTCCATTTGATTACCTGTAGCCCTTTTCTCCAGTTGATTACCTGTAGCACTTTTCTCCAGTTGATTACTTGTAGCACTTTTCTCCAGCTGATTCAGGAAAAAGTCTAATTGCTTATAACGCTAAAAATCTGGTGTCGTTATATATGACGGGCACAGCACAGATAACCCATTACATTGCCTTGCGCTTAACAACAAACAAACAATTGCCTGCGCGTTATAATGTGTAATAGATGGTTAATATGTTAACTAGTTGCCTGTTGTGCTTTATGTTATTTAATTTTTATTCATGTTTTATTTGTACAGTTCAGTGTATTTTGTGTTATTGGTTAATTTTAATCATATTTGCTAAAATATTTGTGTTGTACCTTCGATTTAACATATATCGATTTTAATTTAGTTTTATTTTACTAGTAATAGTTACTGAAAGTTTTGTATTAACTCTTTGCTGTCTGTTTGTGGATGTGATGTCGTGCACGTTCTCTGACGGTTATGATTACAGCATTCTGTAATCAATGATTAACCTCACAATAAATGAATTCAATAATGTCTAATAATTAATTTTACAAGACCAACAGTGTTTAAATTTACTTTAATTTAAGAACGTTTATAAATAAACGATTTTTATGTAACCATTAGGTTTGTATGGACATAACAGCTTTGACCACATTTCCTGATTATCTAGAAATAGTTATTAAACAGAATGAAAAACTAACTGTTCATAATACAAGAAATTCTGCATCAATTACTCTCTCAGCTCCAGGTAATTAACTTTCATAGCTTCAGAGACATAACGAATAAACGGTTTCCTTTCATTAAGTCAAATCAATCTATTCGTTTGTTTCATCAGAAAATTGCGCTCTGTTCACCACGGAGAATCGAACTCTCGGATTTTAACGTTTTAACTTCGTGATCTTGCGGCTCCAATCAACGTAAAAGAGATAACTGAGATTTCTGTGGGTATTAAAACTTTAATTAATATAAAGTACAGAAAAACATTTCGGCCTTCTTCTGTCATTTTCAGGTTAATAAAGAAAGTTTCAACAACTGACCGTTGCCAGGCAAATGTTTTAGAAACGAGAGTGTAAAGGGGTAAGGAATTGTAGAGGGCGCTGCAGTTAGATGTTAGGTTATTAATTAGTATAGGTATAAAGATGTTCCTTTATATTAGTTCGATTCTGATTTGAAATAGGACTTCTTTGATTTGGCGTTTGTTTCCCTACTTGGTATCTGGATGTTTTCTTTCGTTATGTTGTGCTTATTTGAGTTGCACTGTTTAAAAATGTGCGAAGTTGTTTGTTTGTTTTTGTTCTTTGAATCTGGTTTCCATTTCCTGCTTGTGTCTCCAATACAAAAGTCATAGTAGTTGTTACATTGTATTTTATAAATCATGTTAGTTTTGTGTTTGTCAGTGTAGTTTTTACATAATATGGACTTCAGTTTTGTTCCTGGTTTTTGAATTAATTTAGTGTTTACTGGAATGTTGTGTTTTGTTATAAGTTTTTTTCCAAATATTGGTTATTTTTTATGATGATTTCGGGAACATATGATATGTAGCAGTATAAGGTTTTGTAACATGTTGTATTTTGGGATTTATTATTGCTTGTTTGTTGGTCTAGGTGTGCGTGTATAATTTTTTCAACGATTTTTGGAGGAAATTTGTTGATGTTGATGAAATGTTCCATTTTGTCAGTTTCATCGGGTGAGCACAGTTTTGTGGCTATGTTTATTTGGTTTCTCAATATGTTAAGTTTTTAAGTCCTGAGTCTCAGGAAATGTATAATCCACTATGAGTGATTTTTATGTGGATTTCTGTTTTAAATTGTGTATCGATTCTTGTGATCTTTAGGTTGAGAAATGCTATTTGGATAGTTTTCTAGCTTTCACAGGTGAACTTAATGTTGGGGTGTATAGAGTTAACATGGCTGAAAAATTACGTATGTGTTCTGTAGATGTAAATCCACCAATTGTATCATCAACATATCTGTACCAGTATAGTGGTGAGTGTAAGGCTGAATTGATCGCTTGAATCATTTAACTACAACCTCTATGAATACATTACGTGGGCATTTTGTAAATATGTACCATCCGTCTCCTTTTTCAAATACTTCTTTAACTAAAATCTATTTTTGACCAAATGAACCATAAAACCTTAATGGTCAATTTTAGTGTAATATCCCTTTTCATAGAAGTCCCAGCTACTTAAACTTGTAAGATTGTGCACGAAATCAAATTTTGTCTTATTTTTGGATGTAATAGTTTGTCGTTGAAAATATGCATTTTGAGTTGTAAATATTTCACCAGTATGTACGCCTACACTAAGTCCTTATACGCTCCACAAAATTTAGTGTTTTCGTTGACATGGTGATGCAAGTCGTGGTAAGAATACGTATTTAGTGATAATACGAGTATTACTCGTTCATTTTTTGATCTTTATATCCTTGCACATTTTCTTCGTAATATCAAACAATTAGGATTTCTAACGTCTGTTACCATACAAGCAAAGTAAGACGAATATTATACAGTTTCATATAAACAACGAGCGACATTGACAATGTCCTAGTAATAATAAACATTTTGTATAAGGTTTCTCGAATGTACTAAAATTTGTACAGTTGTCAATCAAAATTATTTTCAAGTAATCTAACAACAAGTAAAAAAAAACAAAGAACATACGAGTGCACTCGGTGTTACCCAGGTAGAAAAAAAATGTGCGAAATTAATTACTTGTTGTTTGTTAAGAACCTGCTATCGAATTACTTGTTGTTTGTTAAGAACCTGCTATCGAATTACTTGTTGTTTGTTAAGAATCTGCTATCGAATTACTTGTTGTTTGTTAAGAATCTGCTATCGAATTACTTGTTGTTTGTTAAGAACCTGCTATCGAATTACTTGTTTGTTAAGAACCTGCTATCGAATTACTTGTTGTTTGTTAAAAATCTGTTATTTCGTAAGAATTGTCGTGAAAAAGCGAAAACATAAATTTCATAACATAACTTTATACATATATATATTTTTGTTTTCTTGTTTTTGAGCACAAAACTACACAAAATACAACGCCCACTACGGTACAAAAAATCCGGATTTTAGCGTTAGAAGCCTTGAACCATTGTGTTTGATGTGGAGGAGTTATGTCGAAATAAATACGTTTCTTTCTGGTTATTCTTTAATTGATCAGAATATTTTACATACATATAAGCCAGCCAGGCTATAAATTGGGGCTCAGGCATATAGAGATGTAATATCAAGAACACAGACCAGCATTTACAAGTGAACGCAATATAAAAGTTTCGAAACGATTTGACTAGGTAGTGAAAAACTTTATTGCAAATGTACCGCATTTCATCTTGTCATTAGAAGAAACCCAATACATGATAGCGGGTTTCTGTTGATTAGAAGCGACCTAATACGTGATAACTGGGTTTGAAGTGCTCCGTCAAGTCTAAAATGGATGCACTGAAATATAAAGGTAATTGCAGACCAAAATATCGAGACTGAATATATTGTATAAGACGATTTTAAAGTCTCACCACGTCGTTACAGCCCATGTCGTTATGTCTGTTGCTATTCTCGTTCCGCTTTTAATTTTGTATAAGTAAACCGAAATTCACTCGTTCTGTTTTATTTGGGATTAAGCCTTTATTTGGTACCCTCCCCTTTGTTATAACTTGGCTCATTTCATATTTGTAAATAGTTTAAAAATTAATTTAAAATAAGATTCCATAAACAATGATTTTCGAGTCCTCAACTGTCAATACTGCGTGTTCAACCACAAAGACATTCCTTTATTTCAGTGTTGTTGTTTGCTTTGTTATTTTAATTTGCCCCTAAATTCTCAATACATCAATTTCAATGTGATGCTGTGAATATAAAATCGAAATTGCAGTTATCAAAGAAGTTGTAAAAAACATTAACGTAATGTGCTACAGTTGTCAAATAATCAGCTTTCCCCAGTTCAGATCAACAACTATCGGAAAAATTGTGTTCTGTGCCAACTCACCTTTGTCAACTACGTGTATAAAAACCAATTTAGTGATTGCTTATTTCTCTTAATATAAAACGGATACGAAACATCTGTTTTAATAAGGCCTAAGGTCTGTTCAGGAGCGTCAGAATGCGACTAGTCAACTATGCGACTAAATGGCAGTGACTATATATGACTCATCTTACATAGCTGAAGTCGAAACGTTTCTGAATTTATTCTTGGATCACATCTTCTTACTGTTGACTTATGAAGAGCTAGTTCAGTCTATAGAGGAATTTTTATAATTATTATTTTTTTCCTGAATCGATTTGGTTTGGTTTGCATTTCGCGTGAAGCTAAACGAGAACTGTTCGAGATAGCCGTCTCTAATTTAGCAGTGATAAACTGGAACGTGCGTTTGTTTGTGTTTTGTTGTAGCAAAGTCACATCGGGCTATCTGCTGAGTCCACCGAGGGGAATCGAACCCCTAATTTTAGCGTTGTAAATCTGTAGACTTACCTCTGTACAAGCGGGGGACGGACTAGAGCGAAGGCAACTAGTCAGCATTACCCACTGCTAAGTCTTGGGCTACTTGTTTACCAACTAATAGTGAGATTAACCGTCACTAGACAACGTCCTCATATCTAGCATTTTCAGTAACTGGGAATCGAACCTGTGATCCTGCGAGTGGACCACTACTCCAGTCTATCAATATTTATTTTTTATATATTAATTGAATATCTGAGTTCAAAAATCGCAGTTTCCAATAATAAGTTGTTGTTCTTTTCATATCCTATATTTATTTATTCTCAAACTTTTAATTAATTTTTTTGTGTTTGTGAATTATTTCTTTAGCTTCTTTTTGATTAATAAGAGGCCAGAAACA
Organism: Carcinoscorpius rotundicauda; assembly: GCA_011833715.1. Taxonomy (NCBI): domain Eukaryota; kingdom Metazoa; phylum Arthropoda; class Merostomata; order Xiphosura; family Limulidae; genus Carcinoscorpius; species Carcinoscorpius rotundicauda. The sequence continues at coordinate 17,873,207 of CM022398.1, read as the reverse complement.
TCAGTTTTGGTATCATATTTTGAAACCCCAGAAACATCAGTTTTGGTATCATATTTTAAAACCCCAAGCAGTTGAAGCTACAGGTTTTTGCTCTGTCTTCTAGCATTCCAAGAAACTGGATTTCGATAACTATGTTGGGCTGAGTACAGGCAGCCCATTATGTAACAATGTGCTTATCTTCAAACAAACAAACTCCCAACATTCCATGTTAATATAAAAAACGGAATGTTGAATATAAAACAAATGAAATATATCGATGTATAAAAAAGGAGAAACACAGTAAGCAACACATGCTAATTAAACTTTTAAAAATATTTATATTACACTGATTAGCGATTTGTTCAGATGAGTGAACATTGTAAAAGTATTACAGACTCGTTTTAAGTATCGACTCATAAGTGTCAAAGAGTTCCAACAATCATAACACTACGTAATAAAATTTTTAATTTTTCTTGTTCCTGAACAGAAAGTGTTATTTCCTAATTATTTATGCCTAACGTAAATGAAAAAGACCTATTTTTCTCTTCAAACTTTGCTTTTGTGACCTGGGAGCATGCAATGAAAACATGATGGGAGACTATATTTGGGGTCTCATACGTGAAAGTTATTTATATGACGGTCGTAAACCTCGAAAAACTATTTTCTTCTGAACATTTTAGTATAAATACACATAAATCTTGATTCATATGTTGTTTTATTCAGACTTTTATGTAAATGAAAATGTGCAAATTTGCCCGTTTTTACATAGAAAATAGGTTAAATTGTAAATTTCATTATCCAGGTCTCAAAAACAAAGTTTGAAGGGAATAATGGCCATTTTATGTACTTTTACAACATAAGCAATGTAGAAATAACACATATTGTCCAGGAACAAAATTTGTGATACATAATATAATACAACCCAGATTGTTTGTGGAGATATTAAATCACTACATAATTTTTCTTCTTCGTTTATTTTATTTTTGTGCTGGCTGTTTTTACTGTCGAACGATTGGTTTTAACATACTGTATTTACACTTCAATGTCATTTGCAGAGTTTGTATTCCAATTTCCACAAGGAGTCCTAAAGCTTGGTATTGCGAAAAGAAATTCAACTTCCATATATAAAAAGTGAAACCTGAAACCAACAGGGATTTTAGATTAAGTTATACATTTTTTCCCCCGATCGAAATGTTAAATCGAATTACTTTGACAAGTGTACTGTTTGGCTTAACAAATCATCAGTGTTGTTTAATATAATGTGTTCTTCCTTTTACCACTTTTCTTATCTCACGTCTTTAAATCATAACCTAGCAGCATTAAGCCTTACTTCTCAAGTGTTTGGTAGCTTTTGATGTTTCGTATAGAGTCGCTTCACAGAAATGTGATACGAGAGTGCATAAACGTATCGACTGACAACACGAGAATGAGTGCGTTTTAACGCCCACAGTAACCAAGGCAGAGTTTTCAGTTACTGTGTTTTGAATTTTCACGCAAAGCTATACGTACCTAATTTAGCAGTGTAATACAAGAGGGAAGGCAGATAGTCATCACCCCCCACCGTCAATTTTTGAGTTACTCTTTTTCCAACGAATAGTAAGAATGACCGCCACGTTATAATGCCTCCACAAATGAAAAGGCGAGCATGTTTGGTATGACGAGAATTCGGACCACCGACTTTGAGATTACGAGTCGAGCGCTCTAACTACCTGGCTAGATGAGCCATTTTGAGTTATATATACAATTTGATGTGTTACGCCAAAGCTATAATAAGCTAAAAGCCTATGACAAGTAATTTTTAATTTATGGGTACAAAACAAAATCTTGACGTTTAAAAGTTAATTCAGTTAATTCATTTGAACCCGCTACCGCCACTTCAAGCTAAATATGTTGTTTTTGTCTTCGTGCTAATCTACACTCCACATTCTATCCACCGCAGAAAATCGAGCCCTGGATTTTAGTGTTGTAACTCCGTAGAGTTATGGCTGTCTCACTGGAGTGCTTTGTTCTAAGTTATATATTTTTGTTTTTTTGTTTTTTTATTTCTTTTAAATAGCCAATTACCTTGGCAAATAAAGTTTCGTGTTTTTTGTTATTTCTTGTTTTCTGATGCAGTTCCTAAATGTTTAGATTATTTCAAGTTTTCGGTTACTCGCTGGAAATTTTTAGATCTACTTGGCATTTGAATATTCTATTCTATTCTATAGAATATTCTATTTGATTTTCTAAATATAGTGATATTTGCATGTTTATATCTTTTTATCATGTCAGTAACATATTTTGCAAAGGTATTTAGCCTAACTGTGGTATCGATCATCATTCTGATAATTAGCATTGGTAAACATCACACCGAGCTCGTTCATTTATCTTCATGAAATCAGAACCTAACTATGCATCTCAGAACAGCTGGTTTGAGTATTAACACTCATTAAGCAGATAACAACGTTTCGACTTTCCTAGGTCATCTTCTATGACCTTCTTCCTAGAAAGGTCGAAATATTGTTCTCTGCTTTATTAGTAAAAGTGTTAATACCCACACCAGCTGTTCTGAGATACATTTTTATTTCAATTTGGTTTCTCGTCGTCAAGTAAAATACCTCATTACTTCGTGTCTTCGTCTTTGTTCGTCGTAAATGCACCTTAATTTCCTTACACAAGATTTTTTTTCAGCATGGCAATTCTTAGATTTTCTTCTGCTCTCTCTACGCTGTTATCTTTTTAATAACAGAGGAAAAAATTGCAATAATATTTTAAGGATATGTTTGGTAAAATATGATATAAACATGGGTAATACGTGATGTTTGTCCTGAGTCGTTGGTGTAATAGTCCTTAGGCTTGCATTCTAACTTGTCTAGTTCGTGCTGTTGTGATAAAAGTAGCTTTGCATCTCTGTTCCGTCACTAAACTTATTCTTATCGTAGTTAGGCCTAACAGTGTTGATTGCTCTTTATCTGACAACACATTGTAAAGAACAAATGTTGTTGCGTTACTTTGTCGTATGGCATATTTTCTTTACATAGATTTACATGACATATATTTTAAATGTAATACATCAGTCATGCCGCTGCCTGTCAAGTTAACATTAAATTTAAAGTCACGAGCTGACAAAAAATCAACACAAAGTCATCAATCTTACCTCATTTCGTAAACTATGATGTGGTGCATAATTATATTCATAACAGTTTTGTTTGTTTGTTTGTTTTGGAATTTCGCACAAAGCAACTCGAGGGCTATCTACGCTAGCCGTCCCTAATTTAGCAGTGTAAGACTAGAGGGAAGGTAGCTAGTCATCACCATCCACCGCCAACTCTTGGGCTACTCTTTTACTAACGAATAGTGGGATTGATCGTCACATTATAACGTCCCCACGGCTGGAAGGGCGAGCATGTTTGGTACGAACCCGCGACCCTCCGAATACGAAGCTCACGCCTTAACGCGCTAGGCCATGCCGGGCCCGGATATTCATAACAATGTTTCGGCTCAGCATAGCCAGGTGGGTTAAGGCGTTCGACTTGTAATCTAAGTGTCACGGGTTCGAATCTCCGTCGCACCAAACATGCTTGCTCTTTCACCCGTGGAGCGTTATAATATAAAGGTCAATTCCACTATACGTTGGTAAAAGAGTAGCCCAAGAGTTGGCGGTGGATGGTGATGACTAGCTGCCTTCCCTCTATTCTTACACTGCTAAATTAGGGACGGCTAGAGCAGATAGCCCTCACGTAGCTTTGCGCGAAATTCCAAAAACAAACAAACAAAACAGTGTTTTAGAATTCTCTAGGTCTTCGCCACATTTCCTTCTATGAGACTGCCATCACAAATAAAAATAGTAACATTGTATCTCATTCAATGAAATACTCTATTGTGTATTTAGCCCACTCAGTTTTAACGAAATTATGTGATATAAACAGTTGTTGAATATCATATTCATTAAACCCCCCAATGGCACAGCAGCATGTCTAGGCACGAAGCTACACGAGGGCTAGCTTAGATAGCCCTCCCTAATTTAGCAGTGCAAGACTGGAGGAAAGGCAGCTAGTCATCACCACCCACCGACAATTCTTGGACTATTCTTTTACCAACAAATTGGGGCCCGGCATGGCCAAACGTGTTAACGCGTACGACTCGTAATCTGAGGGTCGCGGGTTCGCACCGTCGCGCCAAACATGTTCGCCCTCCCAGTCGTGGGGGCGTTATAATGTTTCGGTCATTCCCCCTATTCGTTGGTAAAAGAGTAGCCCGAAGAATTGGCGGTAGGTGGTGATGACTTGCTGCCTCCCCTCTAGTCTTACGCTACTAAGTTAGGGACGGCTAGCACAGATAACCCTCGAGTAGCTTTGTGCGAAATTAAAACAAACAAACAAAACAAACCAATGAATTGTGATATTGACCGTCACATTATACGCCCCCACGGCTAAAAGGACGAGCATGTTTAGGGCAATAGAAATTCGAATCTGCAACCCTCGGATTACGAGTCGAACGCCTTAACCCATCTGGCCATGCTGGGACTTATATAGGTAAGCAGCTAATCTATTATAATAATACTTAGTTTTTTGTCTGTCCTGAAAATGCGAGCATACCCTATTTTATGAATGCGCATGTGCACACACTTCAACGGATGTAAACAAAAGTTGGACGTAAGTATATTTTAAGAGACATTTTGCATGACAACATATTAAAAGCTCAAAGTATTTTAAAAAGTCCAACGTTAGGTTGAAGAATGACATTAGTGGTAGTAATAAGTGTGGTAAAGTTTAGCTCTAACTGAACTGAAGCAAAAAATGTGTTATTAATAGTGTTTTCTTATAGCAAAGCCACGTCGGGCTATCTGCTGAGCCCACCGAGGGGAATCGAATCCCTAATTTTAGCATTGTAAATCCGGAGACATACCGCTGTATTAGAGGGGAGCGGCAAAAAATGTAGACAAATTACAGTGTGAATTTATTTGTTTATTGAATATAGGTCGTTCTTAATAAAGGCGTAATTAATGTTAGGCCTAAGATATCGTGTCGGCGATTAGAATTCTTTTGTATTATTCTATAAATCCTGTTTCTAAAGAAGATTATTAGAATATAGATAGAATTTGACAGCAGATGTTTTGTGGGTCCCTGCTAGTTTATTAAAAATCTGTTTTTTGGGCTTCAAACAATGCTCTGGAAGATATTAGCTTAGATTCTATTTTTTGTTTGCAAATAGTAGTGAAACATAGTGTAATTTACCACGAGAATCCATAACAGTTTAACATAGCTTGATTTATCACCAGAATCCATTGCTTGTTTCTAAACAGCAGTGTAACGTGATATATCAGGTCATCCCATACGAAATGTCCGAAAATTTAATACAGAAAGTACATCATCATTTCTGTCTTTGTTTAAGACTTTAATGACTAAAATAGGACGCATATCAAAATGTTCAGACAACCGAAAGAAGCTAATCCAACTTCAATTTTCACATCATTAATCAAATAAACCCTTATGAAGATGGGCGTGTATGAGGAGCACATCAAGCATGTAATGCTTTATGAGTTTAAGAAAGACAATAGTGCAACAGTGATGTGCCACTTCAGGTCGTCCTGTTGAGTTTAATGATGACTTGCTGCTGGCTGCACTTGTTAAAGATTGTGCTCTAACAGTTGAAGAACTAACACAGAAGCTTAATTCAACCCACTCACACAGTTCACCGTCATCTCAAACAGCTTGGAAAGGTGTCAACACTTGGAAAATGGGTCCCCCGTGATTTGACAGAAGCCGACCTTAGAGAGAGTGGACATTTGCACTTCTCTGCACTCTCGTGAACGTAACTCACCTCTTTTGAGCAGGTTAGTGACTCGAGATGAAAAATGATATATTATAAATAAAATATATGGCTCAGTTCACGTTATTTTAAAAAAAAGTTTTGAATTATGTACCTTTGATTCATGTACTAGGGTCACATTATGAAATTTGTAATTATACACTATAATTGCATATGGCACCTTGTCGAATTGGGTCATGGTGTTTTTACGTAATCATATTTTACTTTACAACCTAGCAGTGTGCCCCTGGCACATTATTATCAATGTGATACATATCAGGTCAATGCCATCGGAATGTCATCACTTTCATACGAAGTTATCGTAATTGGGTCAAGGTCATGTTTGTTTACTTCTACCGCCCAAATGTCATCCCCTTATATATATGACACTGTACTGCAACTTTGAATAAGTTGTTTTTTATTTTCTGTTCACAAAATTTATATAAATTCTGAGCAACACAAGAGTTTTGTAGTAAAATACATTCTGCTATCGAAGTACTAGTATTTCTAAATAGACGTGATTTGAAACAAATCACCTCAAGTAAAAGAAAATTACTGCTTAAATGAAGTATAACTCTGCACTTTCCCATTGGGTCAGCAGTAAGTTTATAAACTTACAAAGCTAAACATCCAGAGTTCGATTCCTTTGGTGGCTTTCTTAAATTTGTTTTGAATGATCCGCAAAGCTACAGGAGGGGTATCTGAGCTAGTCATCCTGAATTTAGCAATGACGAACTTGGAGGAGGGCAGCTACCCATCACTACCCACCCCAACTCTTGGCTTACTCTTTTAATGAAGAATACGGGGATTAGCCTTCAAATTATAACGCCTTCACGCTGGAGAAGGGGTTGAAATTCTCAGCTTGTGAATGGAATACGTTAACCACCCAAACATGCCAGGCCAATTAAATATCTGAGGCACAATTATTCATCATGAAACTGATTATATGATAACACCAAAATTAAATGGTAAGTGTTTTTCTGTCTTGTTCAATCTTCTACATCTGATTATATACCATTATAAGTACAATTACTATACTCTAAGAGGCAATAAATAGCAACATTTTGGATACATCTTTTACGTTTTACCAAAGACTACGCCTCTGCATGTCAACTTTTGGTGACGCTTTGTTTACCTTTCAGATTATTTGTTTGTTTTGAGTTTTTGCGCAAAGCTACACGAGGGCTATCTGCGCTAGCCGTCCCTAATTTAGCACTGTAAAACTAAAGATAAGGCATCTAATAATTACCGCCAACTTTTGGGCTACTCTTTCACCAACGAATAGTGGGATTAACCGATACTTTATAACGCCCCCACGGCCGAAAGGACAAGCATGTTTAGTGTGACGGTGATTCAACCCAGTGGTCTTCAGCTTACAAGTCAAGCGCCCTAACCATACCCTCCGGGCCCCACATCTGAGATGTATATTAGCGACAAATAAAGTGTGTCCAATAAACATACTCTTACGGTTTCTGCTTCTTCACCCACAAACTCCTATCGATGGCTGCGAGTAAAACTTAAGCTTCAATCTATATGTAGGGAATTAACACCGAAAACTAAACTCCATTAAAAAAAGTGCTGGTTTACAAAACGGCATATTGATCTCAGATTAAATTCAGGTTTTGGTGGTAGATCACAAATCTTCATGAAAGTGTATAGAACATCCACACGTACTTTTATCTGCTTGTAATTTGAAGATAACTGTGTATCTTCACACTAACCTTTTAAGTTTTCATGGAAATACCTTTTCCTTTGCTTCGTTTTACTACTGTTAATATGACATGGAGGTACATTCATCACATATTTACCCTTATTCATATGGGTTTTTTATTCTAACAGTTCATTTCACAAGTGCTTGTGTTTCCACCCGTGAAGTACTGATTCAAAATATACAACTTGAATAAGCACCTAAATTGACTGTAATGATACTGTTCAAAGCCGGAAGTACGAGGTAATGAGCGAATTGTAGTCAAACTCGTGTCTTACACGTGTTTGTTCTCAAATTGAGTTTTACTTCAGAGACACTTCCTGTTTAACTTATACTGTCGAGAAGACTTTCTAGTCTGTTTTTAAAACAGATAACAATCATATAACTATAAACTTATTCAATTTTTTACCAACGTTAGCTTACGTAATTATAATATGATACAAACGCTGTCTAGTTGTTGTAAATAAAATAAATACTCATTAAAAATTAAGTGTAGTTTATGGAGTTTGTTATTTAGTGTCAATAGTCCAGTTTAAATCACAAATGTTAATAGTTATTTGTACATGACACAACAGATGTATCTTTAATATCCTAAAAAACGTTATGCCATCTGAATATAGTCATTGAAAATACAATTTTATTTGGTTTGTATAATATAACATTATATATAGCACACGAAGCAACAAAGCGTGTAACTTTTCCGCGTGTAACCAATCAGGATTTAGTTTGCTTCTCTTCTAAATGGCGAAACCTTGAAGTTCAGAAGTATCTATGTTCTTACTACCCCTAATGCGCATGCGTTTGAAATATGTAGTTGTCGGGCAAGTTTGTTCTCACTGGTAGGCAAGGCTGTTTAACTGGATAAAGGCTAACAGTGGTGAAACAGAGCCAGGCAAATACGCAATATTTTACACGTTTCTCTCTTAGTTCTTCATGCTAATGAGGACGAGACATTCTCACCTTATGTTTGTAGTTTCCATACTTGCATAATAATTTAATTATTAAAAGCACAAAACGCAATTTGTATGTGAAATGTAAGCATAGATCAATATATACACATACGTTTCTAAGTTGAACTTTTCCATTGTAATTATGTTAAAGTAATAAACATTTGGTTATTTAAAACAGATGAATCATTTGACGTTCTCGAGAAACTAAAAAAGAATTTCAACTGGACTGTATTTTCACACCTTAAAATATACCTAACTTAATAATTTCCTTGCAAAATATCATCGCTAATCGATCATAACAAACATGCTGACAAGTTAACTTGCTAACAAATTCGTTGACGAACTGTCGATGTCTTGCATACCGTAACTCTTTAACTGGACTAATCTCATTAATTAATTCTGACTCATTCATTCTGGTATTTCACTAACTTTCAACTTACCGCGGAAAGCTTCGAGATTCCACAGAAGCCCAAACGTTCGGAAAACTTCTAGACTTCAAGCGTTCATTTTATGATGTCATAAACTGCTTCTGGTGAATAAAAACATTAAAAATATAACCTTAATGTCGTGAAACGTCTTTCAGATGTTAATGTTATTTACCCCTGAGCGTTTCTTTGTGTTTTCCCTACATCTTATAAGCATTTATGTCCCCACTTTGTTACTTCCAAAATATTGTAATTCATGTAGTTTCTTGTTTCCGAGATAGATTCACCGCTCCTTCAGTTCCTTTGATACCAGTTTGTTGCGTGTCCCTTCAGGAGATTTCTTTCCTTTCACAATCTCCCACACATTCTAACGATTAGAATAACATTAACGATTTCTAGTGTTAATCATACCACGTGCTTTATAGTTTTGTATTTTTCTCTATAAGCGTGTTTTAATAGCAACAGCTCTACCAGCGGGGGGGACTACTCCATTTGTCCATGTGTTGAAGAAAGTTTTGTGGTGTAATAATAAATAAACAAATATTTTACCTCAACGCCTGAGTTCAAGCTGACAAACTTCCTCATTCTACCACTCGTGTTGTAATTTACCAAGCTTCATGATCCTGCATGGCCATGTGGTTAAAACTTCGACTCACATTCCTAAGGTCGCGGGTTTGAATCCTGTTACAGTAAACATGCTCGTCCTTCCAGCCGTGGGGACGTTATAACGTTACGGTCAATCCCACTATTCATTAGTAAAATAATATTTCAAGAGTTGGGGGTAAATGGTGATGACTAGTTGCCTTTCCTCTAGTCTTACACTGCTAAATTAGGGACGGCTAGCGCAGATAGTCCTCATGTAGCTTTGTGCGAAATTCAAAAGAAACGTTACTTAGCTTCACTCAGTAGTTTATTATTTCTGTCATTTTTTGTGTGTACATGCATGTCAACGTTCGAGGGCTAAAGAAAGTTGGGACACGTCTTGAATAGCTTTGGATTTTCTTGGAAATAATCGTTTTTCTTCTTTTTAGTCGTAGTATTTAACGTCCAGATATGAGATATTGTTAGTAAACGACGTTGACGTGTATGATTACAAACTATAATATATTATATAGTAAGTGTTACGGGTTAGATATAAAAATATTACTTATTACACTGTACTGAAGAAAAACAAAAAACTGTTAAGCAAATAATTCTTTCAGATATTTGGCTTTTTGAGACGTTTTAACTAACCCACAAATACGGACAAAAGTATGTAATTTTGCTCTCCAGCAAAAAATGGGTAACAAATTTTAAAGACAAAACAGTTAGATGAAATGTTTAATTTTTGAATTTTGCGCCAAGTTACACGAGGGCTATCTACGCTGGCCGTCCATAATTTTGCAGTGTAAGACAAAACGGAAGGCAACTAGCCATCATCACCCGCCGCCAATTCTTGGGCTACTCTTTTACCAACAAAGAGTGGGATTGATCGTCACAATATAACGCCCTCACGGTTGAAAAGACTAGCATGTTTGATACGACAGGGATTCAAACCCACGACATTCAGATTTATTGTCCAACGCCTCAACTCATTTGGCCATGCCGGACCAGTAGACGAATTAAATTTATTTAATAGTGAATAAAGTACAGTTTCTACTACTTCTATGTTCACTGTTTTGACCAGGTTTTAATTAAAAGAACAGCCATATTGAATGACATTGATAAAACAATGCGTCAAAAATAATGCTTTAGAATTTTTTGTTTATACTTCATGCCCATAAAAATATCGAATTACTTATCAATATTTTCTTATATTATTTCAATATTTTTTTCAAAATACTATTTTTTTCAGTCTCTAATCTTTTCTTTCTACTTAATTGCTTGTTTGTTTGTTTTGAATTTTGCACAAAGCTACAAATGGGGTATCTACGCAAGCCATCCCTAATTTAGCAGTGTGAGACTAGAGGGAAGTCATTTAGTCATCGCCACCTACCGCCAACTCTTGGGCTACTCTTTTACCAATGAAAAGTAGGATTGACCGTCACATTATAATGCCCCCATGGCTGAAAAGGCGAGCATGTTTGATGCGACTGGGATTCGAACCCGCGACCCTCGGATACACCAGCCGAACGCCTGACCATGCCGGGTCTTTCTACTAAATACACCGTATTCTCAAATATCAGTTTAATGTGTCACCATTTCAACCTCTGACTGTAAACCCTCTTTTTTTTTATTAGATGAGTAAAGAATGTTACATATACACCAAATCCACGGTACACAACCTTTGTAAACATTTTTCTTCACATATTTCTAAGATGAGGTGTCATGTGTTTATATGTTTGTTCCTCTTTTTTTAACCTTCATGTCTTTGTTTCAGAACTCTGCGCACAGTTGTAAATGGTCTACTAGCTGTGCTTAGCGATCCATAATTTAGAACTTGAACACTGAAGGGAAAACAGCTATTCAGTAGCACCCACTCTTGTGTGGTCGAAAATTGGGATTTGTCCGTCAACTCTCTGTGTGTGTAACACTGTCTTCAAGCCTAATATTTCCACACCCTAATTAAACCACTGTCAGATTTTGTCATTGTTGTTGTATCCTCACAAGTTTTATTTCTTCAATTTGAAAGCTGGACCCTGGTGGTTAGGGGCACTCAACTCGCAATCTGTGGGTTTAAATCTCTGTCGACAAACGTGCTGGCCCTTTCGACCATCAGGGCGTTATAATTTTACGTTAAGTTTCACTATTCGTTGAAAGATGAATAGCACAAGATTTGGCGGTAGGTGATGTTGACCAACTAACTGACTTGTCTGCTTAATTAAGGACGGTTAAAATTATTTAACTCTAAAAACTTTGCTACATTCACAGTCATCTTAAAATAATTTTGAATTTCCTCGAAACCAGTGAGCGAAATAAACCAAAGTTTATTTTTTATACCATCCTTAAGAGACAAGAGTTTCGCCATCACTTTTAAGGTCACGTGATATTATTCTAAACATTGATTATTCAGTTACTGGGTCCTGTTATCATTCTAAACATTGATTATTCAGTTACTGGGTCCTGTTATCCTGATTAGCTGCTGTTCCTCTAGTCCATCAATTTCACATTAAGACTTATTTGATTATTTGGTTTGAACATCGCGCATAGCTACCAGAAGGCTATCTGCACTAGCCGTCCCTAATCTGATGGTGGAAAACTTGAAGGATGAAAACTAGTGATAAAAACCCACCGCCAACTCTTGGGATACTCTTTTACAAATGTATAGTAGAATTGACCATCATGTTATAAACCCCACCTAAAGGTTGAAAGAGCAAAAATATTTGATGGGACGGTTATTCGAACCTGTGCCATTCAGAGTTCGAGTTAAGCGTCTTAAACACCTAGCTATGTAGGGCCACAGTTTACGGATGGTCCAGACGAATATCCCGACCACAAGTATCCAATACAAATAAACCGCAATATGCATTAAATTGCACGTTCATGTCAACTGTGGCACGTGATAAAACGACTTTTAATCTCATATTAAATGTAACGGCCGCGCCTGCGACGTACATTCGTCAGCTTTTGGTATTCAAATAAAATTTGTTTCCACTAAGCGTTAATTGCTCTCCAAAAGTAGATGAAATCACATAAAATTATAATTTATTTTATTAGATATACCCGACTGTTTCTGTTTAATGCGAGTATTACGATTCAGATAGTTCATATGGTGAAGATGCTATATTTAGTTATTTGCATAAACAATATTTTACGATAAGTTTGTTTACGTAACTGTTGAGAAAACACATGTTACCTAGTTTAATTCTTCAGAATTAGAAATTGTTTACAATGGTGAGGTTACTTCATCATTTTGTTGGAACGTTCCGAGTTTTTCATCGACTTAATTGAATATTATAAAGTCAGAATATCTAGTAATGTGTTAAATGTTCTAAATTTCTGTCGGCGTATAAATATAAGTCCAAGACTGGCATTTAGATAAAGAAAGAGTGATTGTGAGTTTAACGATAAAGAGTGTAGAGTGGCGGTATTTAAAGTGAAATTATCACAGACTATATTGTAATAACAGCGTGTAGAATAATATTTTTTCAGCTGTACTCTAAAGTAATCGAATCAGTCTGTGTAGATTTTCATGAAAACTAAGAGACAATTATTTGAAGTTCTGGTTAGAGCTGTGGTAACCAAGAGAGTAACAAACATTTGTATATATGTTTGACTTGTTTTAATTATATTATTTTAAAGCAAGTGGATTGTCTTGCTGTTTCTTTATAGTAGACATTTATCACACATTGTAAAGAATCAGGCCCAACAAAACGTAAGACGCTTGTGTTCTTTATTTAATCGTAATTAGTTTGTAGCTGTTGATGACGAGTGGTACTTCAGAATACATTCTGCTATGAAATATACAATACATTTCAACGGCCTGAGTAGAAATGTAAAATGGTAAAATTAAAGACAGTCACGACTTCTCAGAGATAATCAACCAATCAATCAACAGCTCTTTTCTTTCCGAACCTAACACAAAATTCACGCTAAGAAAGTGCTTTTCATTGAGTTAAAAAGGTAACCCCTCCTTTAATAAATAATATGTCACTTTCTTCAACAATTAATGTAACTGCACTTCTCACAAGGTAGTATGCCTCATCTTCGAGCTTAATCTCAAGATGTTGAAAAGGATTCATGTTTGGCGCTAGTTCTTGGATATTTGAAATCAATCCTAACACGTGAGAACAAAATAACGGTGAAGGAGACAGGAAAAAGTCGACATTTCACCTGACCCTCCCGGGTATTAAAATGACAAAAAACAACAACAACTAATAACAAAAAAGAAGGAATTGCTCTAACGTTCCAACTAAGTGATTAAATACCCTCGTGAACAAGGGCTAAACTGATCGCCACATCAGTTTTTCTCGTGTGGTATTTCAACGGCTCTGGATCGAATACATCTCATATACCAAACAACAGGTCTGCCTTCTAGTTACAGCTAACAAAAGTACTTTTGAGAATTATATATTTTAAGAAGAAATAACTAAGAGTCAATAACTACTTTGGTTTTGTTTTAAATTTCGCGCAAAGCTACACGAGAGCTATTTGCGTTAGCCGTCCCTCATTTTGCAGTTTAAGACTGGAGGGAAGGCAGCTAGTCATCACTACCCACCGACAACTCTTTTACCGACGATTAATGGGATTGACCGTCACATTATAACGTCTCCACGGCCGAAAGAACAAGTATGTCTGGCGTGACAGGGATTCGAAACCGCGACTAACTATTTATTCGAACATATGGTGAACTCGAAATAAGATATAGGCTTTATAATCGAATTTGCACTAAAAAGCACATAAAATAAACACGAACCAAGAACTTTCTCTGCTGGTACGGTGGTAAGACTACAAATTTACAACGCTAAAATTAGGGGTTCGATTACTCTCGGTGGATTCAGCAGATAGCCCGATGTGGTTTTGCTATAAGGAGAAACACACATACACAGTAACCAAGAATACAATACTTTTAAAATAGTTACTAAACTTAGAAAGGTATATATATTTATGAATACTATTGTACACCTACTTATTTAAAATGTTTCTGCAAAAAATATTATATTATAAATGTAGGATGTACATAACAAGGAACTACGTTGATAAATGCTAAGTTGTACTTCGTTAATTATTTCTACAAATTACATTTTGTGCTTTTTAATAATTGCATAATTATGCAAGTATAGAACTACAAACATTAGGTTAGAATGTCTCGTCCTCATTAGCATCCAGAACTAAGAGAGAAACGTGTAAAATATTGCGCATTTGCCTGGCTCTGTTCCACCACAGTTAGCCTTTATCCAGTCAAACAGCCTTGCCTTGCAGTGAGGACACACTCGTGTGACAACTGCATCTTTCACACGCATGCGCATTAGGGCTAATGATACTTCTGAACACCACGCTTTGACCATTCCGTGGAGAAGCAGACAAAATCCCGATTGGTTACACGCGGAAAAGTTACACGCTTTGTTGCTTCGTGTGCTGTATATAATGTTATAATATACAAACCAAAGATAATTGTATTTCTATTGACTATATTCAGATGGCATAACGTTTTTTTAGGATATTAAAGATACATCTATTGTGTCATGTACAAATAACTATTAACATTTGTGATTTAAACTGGACTATTGACACTAAATAACAAACTCCATAAACTACACTTAATTTTTAATGAGTATTTATTTTATTTACAACAACTAGACAGCGTTTGTATCATATTATAATTACGTAAGCTAACGTTGGTAAAAAATTGAATAAGTTTATAGTTATGTGATTGTTATCTGTTTTAAAAACAGACTAGAAAGTCTTCTCGACAGTATAAGTTAAACAGGAAGTGTCTCTGAAGTAAAACTCAATTTGAGAACAAACACGTGTAAGACACGAGTTTGACTGCAATTCGCTCATTGCCTCGTACTTCCGGCTTTGAATAGTATCATTACAGTCAATTTAGGTGCTTATTCAAGTTGCATATTTTGAATCAGTACTTCACGGGTGGAAACACAAGCACTTGTGAAATGAACTGTTAGAATAAAAAACCCATATGAATAAGGGTAAATATGTGATGAATGTACCTCCATGTCATATTAACAGTAGTAAGACGAAGCAAAGGAAAAGGTGTTTCCGTGAAAACTTGAAACGTTAGTGTGAAGATACACAGTTATCTTCAAATTACAAGCAGATAAAAGTACGTGTGGATGTTCTATACACTTTCATGAAGATTTGTGATCTACCACCAAAACCTGAATTTAATCTTTAGATCAATATGCCGTTTTGTAAACCTGCACTTTTTAAATATATTTTTGTATAATTTTTAAAACAATCGCGTCGCTGTTGTTATTTTTATATTCTTTGTCCCCACCCCCCACAAATACTTCTTCAAAAATATGTCTCCTTGTCTGCATACTACGGTTTCCATTATAACTATATCTATCGTATTAACGTTAAGTGACCTTTAAAATTTTGTACTTATTCTGACGGGTACATGTTTTCGTGTCATACGATTTGTTTTGAATTTCGTGCAAAGCTACTCGAGGGCTATCTGCGCTAGCCGTCTCTAATTTAGCAGTGTAAGACTAGAAGGAATGCAGCTAGTCACCACCACCCTCGCTCTTGGGCTACTATTTTACCGACGAATAGTTTGATTAACCGTAACCTTATAACGCCCCCACAACTGAAAGGATGAGCATGTTTGGTGTGACTGGGATTCGAACCAGCGACCTTTCGATTACGAGTCGAGTGCCTTAACCACCTGCCCATGCCGAGCTGCGTCATCTGATATTTTAGTAATTCGCTACATCTAGAAGGAAACATGACAGCAGTTTGTGGCTGGAGAAGCAAAAACCTCAAGTGAACAGAGTGCGTGTATCGGAAGCGATTTATTTGTTGCCAACATACGTCAGAAATGAAAGTAAAGCATTGCCAAATGTAGACATGCATGTGTGTAGTCCTTCAAAAAACACGTAAATATTCAAAATATTTTAATCTAATTTATTGACCCTAAAAGATGTTAGTCGTAGCTAAAATGGTACACTATTAAATGTAAGTAATTAAACCAGTCAGAGAAACAGTTATGAATCTGATCCTCACGTGTCTTACCGCTGAACCTCCTGCAGCAAAAGATATGTTTCTTAGCGCAAAGGTACACGTTAGATAACTGCACTCTGTCTGCAGCGAGGAATCGAATCCCGGATTTTAACATTGTGAGTCAGTAAGCTTAACTCTGAAAACAGCAAGCAGAGTGGAGTAGGGATTGCTAACTTAACTTCAGTTGTGACTGAGAGTTGAGCCTATGTCAGTTAGTTATGGGCCGTGACTTTCAACAAAACAACTGACGTAGCAGATATACGCAAGGTTGACTATTTAGTTTCATTCGTGAGTTATGCCTACCATAGAACGTAATTTGTATATTATAGGTGAGTTATAGATGAAACAGTAAAACGCTTTTCTTCAATTAGGTGCATTGGACTTAGAATTATTTATCTTTACTGGATAATCAGGTGAGACCTGTCCAACGATAAACATAACTATAATGGTAATAACGAGCTGCTAAATAACTTTATTCGGATTGGAAAACTTATGAACAAGCAAACCTCAAATTTTGATTTAAATATTATATTTGAAAGTTAAAAGTAAATATTGTAATCACGAGCGAGATGAGACAAAACTATATACATCAGCATTAGTTTATATAGATCAGTTTTAGTTTATCAAAGCTTTAAACCTTCATTCTATCCAGATCAACTTTTGGGCCCATAATTCAGACTACAGAACTCTTAACGTTTTCAAAGTAAAATAGGGACCAGTTGTCGATTGTTACAACAGTAATTGAAGTGTCACTTACGTACTTTTAGCAAGACTGAAAACGACATACACAGAGTATAAATCTTTCATACATTATTAATTTACAAATAGCTTCACACAACTTTCTGTAACAGATATAAATCTAACCACAGAACTTCCTGTCTTGAATATAAATCTAATCACAGAACACAGACTGACATGGCTTCTTGTCACAGATATAACTCGAACCACAGATGGACATAACATCCTGTTACTGATATGAATCCAACCACAGAACACAAATTACATCAAAACTTCTTGTCACAGATATAAATGTTATCACAACACAGAACAGAGATTGACATAACTTATTATCAGAGTTATAAATGTAACCAAAGAATATACATTGACAAAAACTTCCTGTTACAGACATAAATTTAACCAAAGCATAGAATAGATTGACTTACTGTCAGAGATATATATATGACCACAGAACACAACTGACAACATAATTGTCATTTCCAATTTAAATATAAATCTAATCACAGCGCAGAACACAGACTGTCATAACTTACTGTCAGAGAACCACAGAATACAAACTGACACACAATCCCATGACACACATATGATACCAACGAAAGAACATTGGCTACCACTAAACAATTAACGCAACTTCCTGTGATGTATAATTAAATCAAAGATAACACCTGAATCAATTTCTTGTGAAATATAATTCTAACCAAAGTGTCGCCAAACACCTGAAGCAACGTATTGTGACACCATCTCATTTCAGGTTATAAATCACACATCACCTGATATAAAGTTTACTTAGAACGTCAAAAAGTAGTTCTCTTTAGATCTGTGTTGATGGTCCATTTGCACTCCCGTGATCTAAGTTGTAATCTTTCTTTACCAATATTACAACAACTCGATTAAAATATAAATTACAATGTAGTGCAAATTTTACTTTTGAACCTTTGTGTCTACACAGTAAAAGTTGAGTGTGATATTTTAAAATGATATTGGATATTCGTATCAGCAAATCACGTGACAACCGCAACCTATATAAAGTCGTGGTGGAATAACATGTATCGGAACGTTTTGACCTTGCTTGACATTTTGTAGACAGCGTGATGCGAATAAGAATTGCTCGCTTTTGGAAAGGGCGTGTAATTGCCCCTTCGGATGAAAAATATTTATACACTTAGGTCAAAGAGTTCAGGTTTTGGCCTTAAAATTTCCAGGATAGGGATGTCTCCTGTATTTAATGATATTAAAAAACAAAAAGAATATGAATTAATTTTGGGAAGATAAAGGATATTCAGAAAGAGACTTGCAACAACTCGTACCCTAGACGTGGTAAACTAAACATGACTTTATAACAGTTAAAAATTTACTCACAGAAAGGTTAATTGCAAAAGCTTTCGATCAAGCAACAATATGCAACATAACCAAGAAGGATCTCCCATTTAAGAATAGCAACACAATACACAGTTTGCTTCCTCGACGTATCTATTCAACAAATAAACTATTACTTATAAAGATATAACGGTGAGTTTTACCGGACGTAGCACTTATGGATTTCTGTGTGATCGGACCAATGAAAAGTGCGCTTGAAAACTCTCATGTAAATTTGGATCAGATATCAGGAAGAATTGGTGTAATTTGAACAAAACAGCCTTAGGACGAAGCCTTTTTTTTTTTTTTTAACGGAAACTACATTTCAAGGATGCATGTTTATCAGATAGAGTAGGACCGGACATGAGAATACATTAAAAAAAGAACTATTAGAGTTGAAAAAGATAAGTCTAATGCCGAACTTAAAAGGGACAATATAATTCAGCATTGTGTACAAAGTGTAGCCGTTACAGTGTGTACACATGTCAGTATAGAACACACAGAAATGTCAGTTTATCTACATATTTATAAATTCCGAAATGCAAAATCATTCTGAAATAAAACATGTTTACCAAAAATCAAACTTTTCTTCCAAGTTAAGCACAGAGCAACAGAATGGCTTATCTGTGCTCTTTCCTCTAAAGGTATCGAAATCAGGTTTTTACAGTTGTAAGACGTACCGTTACGCCACTGGTAAGCAAAATCTATTGAAATTCTTGTTGTTTGCACTAGACAAACCAACCATCTGATGGATTAGTTGTTTAAATAAATGTGCGTTTACAAAACTTCTCAAAGTCACGTTTGGCCAGTAGCTTCTGGAATTAAGTTGTTGTAAAGAAAAGTTACACATTTTACTTCTTCTACTATTTATATTATTAGACTGTTCATTCTTTCTAAGAAAAGAACAGCAAAACTCAAAGTTTCGTATGCAACTTAAATCACAACACATTATTTCTTTGTCGTGATTCAGGCTACGGGCTCAACTATTTGTCTTCCCTGCGAAAAGCGTGGTTAATTCTATGAAGTATAGCAAAACGTTATTGCGATAACATTACACGTAAAAAAAAAACCAACCTTCTGAAACCTAAGAAATAAAAACAAGCGGACAAAAAAAAAGTTGATAAAAGTCAAGACTGGTTTGAGCACTTGATACAAGTGTGGCTTCTGTTTACCTTTAGAAATTGGTTTCATTCTATAAGGTTTCAGTTCACAACAAAACTCGTAAGGTTCTTACTCTTTCTTATATATATATATATTATTATGTACTGCTTGGTCCAGGTTGTAAACAACTGTAAAAAATCGAATTATAGAGACAACAATCCACCAGTTACAGCTATTATGCACTTACGAAGGAATTTTTAAGTTGTTGGAGTTAAACTGAGATTGTAATTGGTTTACTTTCGTATATCATTCTACTTGTTAACCGAAGCAGTTCTGTTTGTCTCTGCTGGTATTTAACCAATCTATAGACGACACATATCGATCACTTTTTACATCATTGATATCAGTTTCTGCTGAAACATCACAAGTATAAAAATAACATGTTTAAAGTAGATAAGAAATAAAAAAAAAATCGTAATATTTATCGGAATCTCGTGGATAAAAAATAAAACACACACACACACACACACACACATATATATATATATATATATTTATATCCGATATATATTTATATTCCCTTTCGCAGAGAAGACAAATAGTTGAGCCCGTAGCCTGAATCACGACAAAGAAATAATGTGTTGTGATTTAAGTTCCAGACGAAACTTTGAGTTTTGCTGTTCTTTTCTTAGAAAGAATGAACAGTCTAATAATATAAATAGTAGAAGAAGTAAAATATATATATATATATATATATATATGTATGTGTGTGTGTGTGTGTGTGTGTGTGTGTGTGTGTGTGTGTGTGTGTGTGTGTGTGTGTGTGCATTTTTTATCCGCGAGATTCCGATAAATATTACGATTTTTTGTATACTCTTCAAAAAAAGAAACGCAAAAGGCAAAATTTGAGACAAATTGTTAATAAGTTTATTCCGGGTAGTTCTGTATGACATGTGTGAAACTTTGCACATTCACTGCTGAACATCCAAAGTCTGCAAAGGTGAAGTCCACGCTCACTAGTTAAAATTTAACGTCATTCAACGTCAATAACGAGTATGCCCTCCGTGAGAATCAATAACTGCTTGGCATCTCCTGCCCATGGAAGCGATGAGATGAGGAATCACATCCTGTAGAATAGCTGTCCACTCAGCCTGCAAAGTTGCTGCAAGCTGAGGTTGAGTCTGCGGTTGAGGTTGTCGCCGTCGCAGACGTCGGTTAAACTCGTCCCAAAGATGTTCGATGGGGCTTAAATCTGGTGATCTGGAGGGTTAGGGAAGAACGTTGACATTGTGGTGTCTCAAGAAGACAGTGGTGAGTCGGGCTGTGTGAGGACAGGCGTTGTCATTTTGAAAAACATGGTTGACGTTCACCATGATGGGTTGCACATGGGGCCTAAGAATCTCGTCGACGGTTGCGTACGGTCTGATCGGAAATCCTACGCAGCCCTGGTATGGTTGAGACAGTAGACGTCGCAGTGGTGGTCCTATCCCGAAGGTGACGTAACCGGGAGGCCTGGCATGGCCGAGCGCGTTAAGGCGTGCACTCGTAATCCGAGGGTCGCGGGTTCGCGCCCGCGTCGCGCTAAAACATGCTCGCCCTCCCAGCCGTGGGGGTGTATAATGTGACGGTCAATCCCACTATTCGTTGGTAAAAGAGTAGCCCAATAGTTGGCGGTGGGTGGTGATGACTAGCTGCCTTCCCTCTAGTCTTACACTGCAAAATTAGGGACGGCTAGCACAGATAGCCCTCGAGTAGCTTTGTGCGAAATTCCAAAAACAAAACAAAACAAACAAAACAAAGACGTAACCGGATGTAGCAATCTTGTGCGGGCGTGGTCACACGAGGTCTGCCAGATCGTGGACCGTCACAAGTTGACCCATGTTGTTGGTGACGATTCCATAGCCTTGTGATGATGCTTGGGTGGACATTCACAGCTCTGGCAACATCTGATCGAGATTTGCCTGCTTCCAAGCGACCAATGGCGTTGTGCTTCAGTCATTCTTGGTGTAACTGTATTACGTGTCGGTGGCTTAAAACTGAGCTACGGAAACCGAAAACCCGTCACTTTTGAGAGATCTGCAAGTGCAACATGTGCAAACAAATTTATTGGACACGAATGCGTTTTGGCGAAAAATCCGATATTTTCCTCCGTTTTCAAAGTGCACAACTTTTATTGTCATTTTGGTCTGACAATCAGTGCCTTAACACGTGTAACATCACATACTCTGAGCTTATAATGTTATTACATATATTTCTCTTTAAAATAAAAAAAAATATCCCTTTTGCGTTTCTTTTTTTGAAGTGTGTGTGTGTGTGTGTGTGTGTGTGTGTGTGTGTGTATAGATATATCTCGTTTCATATCTAGAAGTTGAAAATCTACTTAAAAAGAACCACTTTTGATTCAGTTCCATGCAGAATTCATCTGAACGCCTACGTAAAAGCGTAATAGTACACGTTGATTTTACGTGTTCATGTATATATATATACGTGGAACTGAATCAAAAGTGGTTCTTTTCAAGTAGATTTTCAACTTCTAGATATAAAACGAGATACTTTAAAAGTAATGAGTATTTTGTATATCCTTCTTGGATTACAACTATGTGAATTACGAATTTAGAGAAGCTATATCGTCAGTTAAGTATTCATGTTTTCCCAATAGGTTTAACTTAATATATGTTGTTACCAAGAGTTACGAACATTTCCTCCCACAAGTTACATAAACACTACCTGATGTCATGTGAATAGAGAATAGACGACACTTTCTACTATTATGTAAGTAAAGAATAGATGACTCTTTCTAATGTCTTCTGAATAAAAATTAGCAACATTTTCTACTGATGGGGGTGAGGGCGGGGTGATATAAACTAATACTTTCTACCGAGAGCTATAGCCTTACCGAGAGAAGACAACACTTTCTTCCTGGAACTATGACCCCACCAAAACTAGACAAAACTTTCTATCGATGGATTTGACTAACCCCCCCTCCACCAATAGCAACATTTTTGTCCGGGTCATATTATTGTCACATACCACATACTTAAGTAACACTTTCTTCCAGAAGATATTATTCCCCCAAATGTTTTGTTCCAAAACGCTAAACAACTAGATCCAGAAAACACTTTTTACTGGAGATATGGCTCCACCAAGATTTAAATAACACTTTCTACCAGAGCATGCAAAACCACTAAGACTTAGGAAAAAGTATTCAACTATGAAAATGATGCCATCACAATATGAGAATGAAGTGCGTATTTTTTATTCTATTTACCGATGATTTTAAGAAACCAAAGTAACTCTCTACTGTCTATCCCAATCTCCTAGTGACTCAGCGGTAAGCTGTGTAACTCTGCGCTTAACAACGTTCAAGCTCTTTACACACGGGCCTTAACCAATGCTACAAATATTTGCCACAGTGCATCTTAGTAATGTGCAAACTATGAAACTATACTCGTTTCCTTCGTTTGTCTAGTCCTTGTTAACATTAGTAGTCTTAAGCTGAGTAGCAAGGGGATATCAGATGGGCTTTATATTCGTGCGACTGTACGTAGTGAGGTAAAAACAGACCTAGTCATGCCGCGTTTCAACCAGTCTTGTCAGTTATCTCTCGCAGTAGTGTACAAGTTATTAAACTTGTGTCTAGGTAGCAGTATTTAGCAGATCTACCTTTAAGCTGTTTCTTAAAATCTCGTCTTGTGTACAAGATTGACGAAATAGCGTTACCTGTTATGATAGTAACTGTGGTCCCCCGAATCTGTTATTCTTACTTAACCACGTGGTTTCAAATTACACTCGTAATGCGTGCTGCACGTGTACATCCATATCAAATCAATAAGCGTATATGTAACTTTAAAACGAGATCACGTTTGTATTATAATCGTTCTTATTTACACTTTAAGCTACTAACAAGTGCTAATTGCTCTTTCGCAGAAAACTTGGCAAACAATGGTTTTTAGCAAAGACTTTCGTCACACTTACCGTACTGAACGAAAAAGAAAATTAACCATTTTACATCGTGTTTGGATTAACAAGCTCTAAGCTGATTTGTCGAAACACAATGCGAGGCTTAAAACACACTTGTTCTTTGTTGACCTAACGTAAAATTTTCCCCCGGCGGGAGAGCGGTATAATTACAAATTTACAATGCTAAAATAATGTGATTCGACTCCCTGCCGTGGACACAGAAGATAGCTCAGTATGGCTTTGCTCTAACATATTAAAAACAAATATATTAAGGTAAAACAATCGCCTACTTTTATATAGTACAAAAATATATATTGCGTATTGTTCGTTTGTTTAGAATTAAGCACAAAGCTACACATGGGTTTTCTGTGCTCTGCCAGCATTGGTATCGAAACCCGGTTTCTAACGTAAGTCAGCAGAGGTACTTCTCTGCCACGGCGGAGTTATACTGAGTTATACGGTTTGGATGGCAAAACTTTAATATTCCAAAAACTCCCGCAGAAAGCGTTAATGTTTCTTTTAAATCGGAAATTTTCTTAGAAAACCAATAATTTTATTTCATTTTTACTTAACTAAACGCTTCTCCCAGCGTTATCTAATTGCAACATACGTGAGAAAGTTCTTATACTTAAAACTGTACGTTTCAAACTGGACTGTTTGTTCTTTAATAGTTTTACATAATTCTTTCCATTCATTCAAAACAGCGATTTCATATTTATTGTTAGCTTTTCAAATGTTTTCAGCTCTTATAACCGAAATACCAAAGTGTTTGTAGTCAGTCAAGTGTCCAAGAATTGTTTGTTTGTTAATAAGCACAAAGTTACACAGTAAGCTCAATGTGATCTGCCCGTCGTGGGTATCAAAACTCAATTTTGTTTTTAGAGTTATAAGCCCATTGACTGACCAGTAAGTCACTGGAGAAGAGAATTCAAGTGTTCACGTCTTATTGTTTATTTGTTTTGAAATTTTGCACAAAGCTACTCGAGGGCTATCTGTGCTAGCCGTCCCTAATTTAGCAGTGTAAGACTAGAGGGAAGGCAGCTAGTCATCACCACCCACCGCCAACTCTTGGACTACTCTTTTACCAACGAATAGTGGGATTGACCGTCACATTATACACCCCCACGGCTGGGAGGGCGAGCATGTTTAGCGCGACGCGGGCGCGAACCCGCGACCCTCGGATTACGAGCGCACGCCTTAACGCGCTCGGCCATGCCAGGCCTCGTTCACGTCTTAAGTAGTAGTGTAATAGTAAACACAAAACATTTTCAAAAGTAGAAACTCTGATCATAATAACAGTTTGTTTGTTTTTAAATTTCTCGCAAAGCTACACGAGGGCTACCTACACTCGTCATACTTAATTTAGTAGTGTAAGACTAGAGAAAAGGCACCTGGTGATTGCCACCCATGGCCAACTCTTGGACTACTCTTATCTATAAATAGTGGAACTGGTTGTAATATTATAACGCCCCCACGACTGAAAGGGGCAAGCATATTTGGTGTGACGGGGATTGGAACCCGTGACCTTCGAATTACGAGTTGAGCACCTTAACCACCTGGCCATGCCGGAGCCCATAATAATAGGATACTTCAGCATGTTATACAGCTGGCTAGAAAAGTGCTGTATCATGTAACATCTTATCGTGGTTGACGTGACAATTTTAAATTAATTTACAAAAAAAATGAATGCTGTAATAAAGCTAATATTATTTTGTTGTACGAAGGCGATTCAGTCCAACTGCATTGTTCGTTTCACTTGCTCAATGTAACTTCTAAATCACACTTCACAACTGTCCAAAGGTGGACAGAGGTTATATTTCCACCCGTGAGTTGTAAAAATGCTCAAGAGATTTGAACGAAAGTTGATATATATTTGGGTTATGCCCAAACTTAGAAACAATTTTTTTTTGGATGGCCAAGTTCATAGCAAGGTAACGAATACCCCCCGAAACAAATCCTTATTGTTAACACGTGGGAACGATTTTTCACTTTTGCTCTCTAGCTAAGACAAAAATCATCGGATTTTGATTAAACTTGGCGGACATATGCAGAATGTTACTTCTCACTGTCTTACCAAAAACGGTTCTTATCGGTTGATAATGACGGAAATAAGGACACGTTTTTGTATATTTTGAGTGCGTTATAACTTATATGATCACCGCTACGTGGCGGAGTTGTAGGAGCTCTACCGAGTTTCCCTCTAGTTTCTAATGTTAGACTATTTTATATACCCAACCAAGAAAAAAATCAAAAGTAACTAATATTAAGATTTTAAAAGACGAAATTATTTTCTTGAATTCAAATTTTTAACTGTAATGGTGGTTGCGAGTTTAATGGCGCAAAACACGAGGGTATCTTCGACAGACAGTCGATTAATAGGGGATAAAAACTGAAAAACAAGTGTCAAAGAAATTAAAGAGCAGAATAACACGAGTTAAGATTTTTTAAACAAAGTTAAAAATTAAATAGATCGAAATTGGGCAATAATTCAAAACGCTAAGAAAAGAAGCCGATTAACTTGGACATTAACATTGCCATTAATAATATTCTGCAACGTAGTGGGTAAACCCTGAGGTAAAACATGTCGAAAATGGTGCCCCCGTTGGGCTGTAATGAAGATATGTGGTATAAAGCGTAATAAATGTCAGGAAACAACGTTGTAAATAATTACGTAGAATAATCAGAACAGCAGGAAATGACAACTGGGATAGTTTAAAATAAGAGAAGCATCAACAGCCACGGCTGTAATTAGATATTTTTTTAGATAAGAGATGAACTGTGAAATAAAAGTTTGTACTTGAAGAAAAACACATGTAAAAAGAACTTTTCTCCGAACTGTTATGCAAAGGCTATAACAAACAAACAAACCTAAATTATTGAATGTATTTTGAGTTGAAACTGTTTTCTGAATAATTTTCCAACAGTTTTTTTATGAGCTGTTAGCCGATTACCTGTTCGACTTGATATGTAAAATATATATCAGTTTAATTTAATAACAACAGACCCCATTGGCTCACAGGTAAGCGTTGAAGGCTTATAACGCTAAAAATCAAGTTTCGCTACTTGTAGTGGACACAGCGCAGATAGCCCATGCTGTAGCTCTGGGCTTAACAACAAACAAACAAAATCAAAAACATAGTGAATAAATAAAATCCACATATTTTGTTTATATTTTTAAAGACAGCTCAAAGTCTCAAAGAAACAGAGCTTGAAGATCTATTCAAACAATGCGCTGTTGTTAGTGGCAGGAAAACAAAACTTTAAGCTGTTTCTGTAGAAATATTGAATACAAGTTTAAAGAGGTTATGATTTTCTTACAGGTTATTAGTTAGGCCACAGTCGTTGAACCTTAAGAAGGACATTGACTTGTTGAAAAGGGATCACGGGAAGGCTAATATGACGTTACCTAGGACATACGAGGTATGTCTTACAAGAGTAGTGTAATATCTCAAGAAGAAAGAAGAATTAGAGGCCATCTTATTGGGTGTTTAAGATTGTTAAGGAAAGTAATAGTGCTTATGTCTCATTTTTGTTGTTGTTGTTCGTATTTGATGCTGAAAACGGTAGAAATAAGGGACACAAGAGCAGGATATGATCCAACTTTAGCTGAGACAGTTTTATTTTTTAACAGAGTGGTTGGCCTTTGGAATGAGCTACTATCGAAGGCAGTAGGTTTTAGGAGTTTAATTTTTGTGTTTAAGTTGAGTTCAGTAGATGGGATGGCCTAGATGGTTGAAGAGGTTCGTTGTTGTTCTTGCATAAAAACACTCTTTAATAACAAATGATAAATATTCAGAGAACAAAAAACTTACACAATAATCATTCCATCCAATTACTAAAAAGAAAAGATGAAAGTGGTTGACTTTAGTTTTTTTTTTTTTATTTTGTTTAATACTTGAATTATTTGGTTTGCTTTAAGGCAACGCTACACAAAAGGCTGCGAGATGTGTCCAGTGCTGTCAATCTAACTCCAGATTATAGTGCTGTAAGACCTCAATCTTGTCATTAAGTCACCAAGAACTTCGATTTAAATAAGATTTTAAAGGGTTATGACCGATGTACTTTTGAACCAAACTGAAACCTCCCTATTAAAGGAAAAAAAAAATTCTTAAAATTCCCTCTTATTCATTTGTGAAGCTCTACACCATGGTCAATGACCATGGTTGTGGTAACGATGGTATTCGTATAAATGCACTCCAGATAAAGCAAGCTTATTAACAGACAATATGACACCCACACGAAATCAACTCTATTCATTGGTGGCCAGAGTGATGGTATCTGCTTAACAAGAGAGTTCAGGAAAAAGTAGCTAGGCCTCATAACACTAAAATAATCAAATGGTTATGCAAACATTTTTCTGTTTGTAGTTACGAAAAAAATAACGTAGAAATGTTTTAGTTTTCCCCACCATTTTTATTCATTATTTTCTCTGCTAATACTGTATTTATTCGTTTTTATCTTCTATAAAGGATGAAGCTACGCAATCAGTTATTTATGTTCTGCTCACCACAGTTATATAACCCCATTTTATAACGTCATAGGCCAACTGTCTTTCTGTTGTGTTACTAGAGTTACTCATACATCTAGATGTCCCTTTCATTGAAACTGCTTCTAGTAAGACGTATTTCTTTCCATGTTTTTATTTTATAAAATACAAGAGAGTATTAGGTCGTTTAGTACTGGAAATGATTTTTGTAGATGGACGGTCAGGAAAGGTCTGTGGAAAACCTTTACGAATCTTAGTTTTATTTTGTGTTCTGAAGCTCACTTTCACAGGATCATCTGACTGAAGCTTAAATAATCTGTTAACAGGAAAACACTCATGCTCATAATGAGCAAAAGAGAGTTCAGAATACTTACTTTAAGTTACACGTTAAAAACTGCTCATAAAAAATTCAAACTTGTTCCAAATGTTGCAGTTTATACTTATCCACGTATCAAGACCCAGCATGGCCAGGTGGTCAAGGCGCTCGACTCCTAAGCTGAGAGTCGCGGGTTCGAACCCCCGTCGCACCAAGCATACTCGTTCTAGCAGGCGCGGGGGCGTTATGATGTGACAGTCAATCCTACTATTCGTTGGTAAAAGAGTAGTCCAAGAGTTGATGGTGGGCGGTGATGACTAGCTGCTTTTCTTACACTGTTAGATTAGGGACGGCTAGCGCAGATAGCCCTCGAGTAGCTTTGTGCGAAATCCAAAAAACAAACATCAATTTTCACTTTTTTTCATGAACAAAACATAACTATGTTTACAAACTATTTTTAGTACTTTTTTTGCAATCGTTTTTCGCAAATAGATAATAACCAAATACAATTATAACATAAAATTAGTACGTGTAAACAGTTAGCGAAATTTTGATCAATAAGACCTTTGGCATTCTTTAACAGATGTGACGAATGTTTCTTATAACTGTGTTCCCAGACATATTCTGTTTTAAACTAACGACACCACTAAGTTAGTTTTCGTCCCTCAGATACAGGCTTACTAATGTCTCTTTGCAGGACACCCACGGAAAGTATGTTAATTAGGATTTTTCTCTCTCTAATTTGTGACTTAAAGGTACGATTTTGTTGACAAATCCAAGTTTCCATCGTGGAATAAACTTCTTTAACCTGTCCAATGTATTCTGGCGAAAATTTTGTTTTCAATATTACTTGGCAAAACCCCTTCCAAAAAATTCAATTTTATTTAAAAAACAACAACAAATCAATGCTAGCAATGACTGTCAATATAGAATCAGCGCCTAATGTCTATGCCAGAAAGGTCACGAACTTTTATTATTATAGGCTCCGGCATGACCAGGTGGTTAGAACGCTCGGATCGTAATCTTAGGGTCGCGGGTCCGAATCCCGATCGCACCGAACATGCTCGCCCCTTTTAGCCGTGGGGGCGTTATAATGTGACGATCAATCCCACTATTCGTTGGTAAAAGAGTAGACCAAGAGTTGGTGGTAGGTGGTAATGACCAGTTGCCTTCCCTCTAGTCTTAAATTGCCAAATTAGGAACGACTAGCACAGATAGCCCTCGAGTAGCTTTGTGCGAAATTAAAAAAAACAAAACCAAAAACAAAGTTTGTTTGTTTGTTTTTCCACCATCTCCACTTTCCAACAAAGTTATGTAGCCCTTCAGAATAGTTCAAGTATATTTTAGTAAACATTTGTTAGCGCGCGCGCGTGTGTGTGTGTGTGTGTGTGTGTGTGTGTGTGTGTGTGTGTGTGTGTGTGTGTGAACGTGAAAGGACTGGTGATAATGGCGCTCGACTGCAATTTGTTAGTCGCAGGTTCGAATTCCGTCACTGAACATGATCGCTATTTTAACCGTCCAGTTATTGGTTGATAAAAAGAGTTGTTGATTGTGTTTCCTTGATGCTTCCCCTCCATCACTTCGAAAGTAGAGACATCTAGCGAAGATACCCTTCGAGTAGCTTTGGGTAAAATTAAGCGAACAAACTTTTCAAATATTTTGAGAGTAAACATCAAATTAAAAAAGCAATTATTTTTGTTAGCTAACGTTAAACGTAATCATGAAAAAAATATTATGACATGCCAGGTATGATAATCTAGCTTATCAGCTAAAAAGGAAATGTTGCAACTATTTACGACACTCGATTCACAATGTATGGATCAGGGGTTCGAATCCCCATAATCGAACATGTTCGCCCTTTCAACTGTGGAGGAATTATAAGGTTACTCAGTCCTACTACTTGTTGGCGGTGGTTGATGTTGACGAGTTGTCTTCTGTTACTGCAAAATTAAGGATAACTACGACAGTTAGCCATCACGTAGGTTTACGTGTTGACAGACAAGATGTTTTTCTGTATTAAATTGACGATTTTGATGGGCAAATCAGACGTTCAGTAAAGATAATAAGTCTTACTCTTACATACAGTAAATATAAGGGATATATACACTGCTGAATAAGCGAACAACATAACTGTCCGTTTAATACAATAACTTTGTTTTATAGATGGTAAAATAGTGATATAATAAATGGAAGTGCAAAATACGTGTTTCTAAGTAATTATATATTCAGTTACAAAATAACAAAAAACATTTTTAAACAAACGTTGTTGTCACTCAGTTTGGGTTTGGCCCATTTAGCACAAAGTTGCGCTCTATCTCCATTACAGGTAGTGGTGGGATTGAAAAATTTTAACAACCGGTTCTATCTCGCTTTACACACCTACATTTTTTGCAATGAAAAATAATAACAAAAATGTCTTACAAAAACAATTTATTTAGCATGTTTTAAATACTTCCAAATTGTTTATCATCAAAATCTTTATTCCTTCCATTTTTGACCCTGTTGCCATCAATTGTGTTTTTTTTCTCAGACACGTTTGAACTGAAAAAGTGGTATTCCATGAATCCAATGGGAGGCCAAGAAAATTTCGCGTAAAGATACACGAGGGCTATCTGCGCTAGCTGTCCCTAATTTAGCAGTATAAAACAGTCATCACCGCACACCGCCAACTTTTGGACTATTTTTACCAACGAATAGTGGGATTGATCGTTACATTATATCGCCCCCTCATGGCTGAAAGGGCGAGCATGTTTGGTATGACGGGGATTCGAACCCGCAACCACATGGCCTTAACCACCTGGCCATGGTGGGCTAATTTTTCATTGAATCACAACATCCCCCGCTAGTACAGTGGTAAGTCTACTAATTTACAACGCTAAAATCAGGGGTTCGATTTCCCTCTGTGGGCTTACCAGATATCCCGATGGGCTTTGCTATGAGAAAACGCACGAATCACAACATTTCATTAAGTGTAAGGGGCTACTGAGTCTACTACACAGTCCTTAACCACTCTTACAACAACATTGGTTTGGCTACATTAAAAATGCGGTGTGAATGCATTTTGCAAGCTGGTGAAGCACGATCATAGTTAATTACACGCGTTATGTTAGAATTAAGCTCATTATAAACACGCACTCTATTCAGTCCTTTAGATGAAGAAATGTACAGTAGTATTTCAGTCACACTTTGTCTGCCATGTGCATTAAAGACGGATATTATCAGTCCGATTACGACGCTTGGCATGGCCAGGTGGTTAGGGCGCTTGACTTGTAATCCTTCGGTCGCATGTTCGAATCCCTGTCACACCAAACATGTTCGCCCCTTTTAGCCGTGAGGCATCATAAGGTCGCGGTCAATCCCATTATTCGTTGGGAAAAAGGTAGCACCAAAAGTTGGCGGTGGGTGGTGAAGACTAGCTGCTTTCCCTCAAATTCTACGCTATTAAATTAGAAACGGCTAGCGCAGATAACTCTCGGGTAGCTTGGCGCGAAATTTAAAAATAAACAAACTTTCTGCGTCATATAAAATCCAGTAAAGGCCCGGCATGGCCAAGTAGGTTAAGGCGTTCAACTCGTAATCTGAGAGGCGTGGGTTCGAATCCCCGTTTCACCAAACATGCTTGCCTCTTCGGCCGTGGGGTCGTTACAATCTAACGATCAATTTCACTATTAATTGGTGAAAGAAAAGCCCAAGAGTTGGCGGTAGATGGCTATGACTGGCTTCATTCTCTCAAGTCTTATATGCTAAATTGGCCTGGAATGGCCGAGCGCGTTAAGGCGTGCACTCGTAATCCGAGGGTCGCGGGTTCGCGTCCGCGTCGCGCTAAACATGCTCGCCCTCCCAGCCGTGGGGGTGTATAATGTGACGGTCAATCCCACTATTCGTTGGTAAAAGAGTAGCCCAAGAGTTGGCGGTGGGTGGTGATGACTAGCTGCCTTCCCTCTAGTCTTACACTGCAAAATTAGGGACGGCTAGCACAGATAGCCCTCGAGTAGCTTTGTGCGAAATTCCAAAAAAACAAACAAACAAACAAAACAATATGCTAAATTAGATAGAGCTAGCGCAGATAGCCCTCATGTAGCTTTGCGCGAAATTAAACAAACAAACAGAAACCAGTAAAATTATGATCAAGTGCCAATTGCTTTGTGCCGTATTCTCTTAAATAAGATATATCTTTGTATTGGGTCACAAACTACAGTCTATATTTAACGAAAACTGAAAAGCATTGTCGACAGGGCCTCATTTTGATCTCGGATGTGCTTCTCGAACCAAAGTTAGAAAGATTCATTACGTATAAATGTCGAGTTCCCTTTCATTGAATGGAAATCATTATGACTACCGAACGCATATATTTGGTTTCTCTCAAAGCTGGTACTTAACAGCATGAAAATATTTCAATATGCAATTTAATATTGGCGTTCCAAGGTTTAATAATAATTTCTTTACCAAAAGAACACAAACGACTGGTAACTAAATGTGAAACCTTATGTTGAATTAGCTTTATGTGAAACGACTAAATGAAACGTGCACTATTGAGATATTATTTCGCAGTTGCAAAAAACAAAAAGGAAAAGCATTATATTAAGTTCTAAACCACAACGATGCGTTAGTGTTTCAGAGAAAACATAAAACGAGCTTTATTTTTAACCCTAAATTCGCGACTTCGAACAGGAGTTGACTTGTGATAAATTTACGGTGCATATAACATCTGAGAAATGTTGAAACTTACTGAAAATATCCTAGCTTGATAATAATGGATTGAGTCTTCTTTTCTGCGAAAACAAAATGCCAGCGACTTTTCTTTTTTAAACTAGAAAGTCTTGCAACATTCTTTGTCCTTCTTTTAGCTAATTTTTATCCATTCTCCACTTCAAGCCAAAAGTTAGTTGATTTTTTTTCGTAATATTTCACGTTTTAAAGTGTAGAAAACGAACGTAAAACGCTCTGGAAATATTAAAAAAACAAAACAATGTGATGGCTTAGGACTTGCAGCTGCAAAGTAAAAACATGTTCTAAGTGCAATAAATGCAGCCGAAAGAAGGAAGAAATGCTTTCCAAAAAAAGATCCAAAGAAATCGAAGTGCCAAAACGAACAATTTTCTTTCGTAAATTGTTGTTTAGAATTAAGCACAAAGCTGCACAATGGGCTATCTGTGCTCTGCCCACCACGGGTATCGAAACCCGGATTTTAGCGTGCAAGTCCGCAGACATACCGCTGAGCCACTGGGGGGGGGCTTTCTTTCGTAAAATTAGCCTTCTTGTTTTGGATCTTGAATGTGGTAATTGTTACTTTGTTTCCTTTGATAAAACATTCTGTAACGGTAATTTTTCTGCACCTTGTCTGTTAGCGATTTTATTCAGGTTGGTTACTGTCTACGGTCAAATATTTAAGTTTTTGGTCAATTTTATAATAAGTGTTCGATCCTCGTTAAAATAGGTCAGTTTTTACAAACAGTTTGAAAAATCTTGTGAAAATCATGTTCTATGGAATGCGGGGATTTCAACTCATAGCAACAATCTAGATGAAACAAAAAATACAAACAAACTTACTATTGCTAGATCTGGTTATGTGAAATTTTATCATAACATTTTTAGGATTTTGATACGGTCAAATCGTGAATTTAGGGTTAAGTAGTCAAAAGGAGTTGTTCAAGATTCTTACGTTGAAATGTGAAATGCGATTTATTAGAGCATAAAAAACACTTTTAAAGAGAGAGTAGGTCATCGTGATCAGTTCTCACCAGGTCAACGGAAAGTGTAGAGATTTATAATGCTAAAAATCCAGGGTTCGATTCCTCTCGGCGAACCGAGTGCATATTGCTCGTTGTGTAGCACAGAAACAATTTTTTTTTTAAAAATCCGTCGAGATTCATATTCTCAAGATAGTTATTTTCGTAAAAAGATAAAATAAATAAACGTTGATTCAAGGCAATGCATTCTCAAAATTATCGGAACATACACAACTTTTATCTGATCGGTTCTTTACTTTTATTTAGCAGAATGGTTTATCTTGAAAGGTTGAAAACCAGAGATAGCGAGCACTGCAGCTTTCTCATTTTGAAGTTACAAGTTTTCTGGCATACCTCTCAACCACTAGGAAAATACTATCAAAATATTTCATAAAACTGCTTGTACGCACAGGGTTATATTGGAAATGAAAAGTAAGGGTAAGAAATAATTAACTTGCTTCTACTCCCGGTTCATTCCCAATTACGCATCATTAACTACTACAGCATACAAAGAACGAGAAAATATGGTTTCCAAAGGCTCTCGCATTATCGGATTTACATTGTATTTCAGCATAATTATGACATTGCACTTAATAACAGACAGTATTAGGGTTCTCTTTAAAACAATGGATAGGAGATTGTCTCGTGGATTAGCGTGTCTAACATATGAATTTTTATGCCACTAAACACGCCTTTTGTTGTGGGGGCGTAACGGAAGTGCCAGTCAGTCTCGTTTAATGGTTCAAAAAGCCAAGCAAAACATTTGTAGCGACGCATGCTGATTGGGTGCTTTCCTAATGGCCAGTAGTTCAAAAGAACGGATGGCCAAGCTTGAACTTACACCCATGAAAAAAGACGCTCAGTTTATTCGGCGTCTACTCTATGAAAATATAATTTCTCTGGGTACTCAACCCCACCTTACATACGAAAATCCATTCATTCGAGCATTGGACCATTTAATACCAACCCCTTCCCCCAAAAGGCTCTTCTACCTCGCTGATTTTCTGTTTAATTCAATAATACATTAATTATATTTGATATTTAAATAACTGTAGCACCAGTTAGCGTAAAAAAACATGCTCTCCCTTTCAGCCATGGGTACGTTATAATGTTACAGTCAATCCCCTTATTCGTTGGCAAAATGAGTAGCCCAAAAGTTGGCGATGGGTAGTGATGACTAGCTGCGTTCCCTCTAGTCTTACACTGCTAAATTAGGGACGGCTAGCGCAGATAGTCCTCGTGTGGCTCTGCGCAAAATCCAAAAATACAAATGATTAGTGTAAATTTAAGCCAGAAAAAACAGGCTAAGTTGGAGCTTGATGCTAAGATCACATACTTTGGTCTTTTGGTTCACATCATTAGCAACACAAACTCACCAACTTGAAGATAATGAAAACCTTTCAATATTAAGATCCTATGCCTTCTCCAACCATCTTTCTCCAGGACAACGATGTTGGTATAATCTTCAAACCTAACACACTTGAAGTTAAGCAGATTCACGTGCAGATTGAAGGAGAACTCTTCTTCCTAAACAGCCCTGTTGGGGAGAGCCTATAATCTTTATGGTGTGCTTTCTTTCTTTTTACAAACAAAATTCCCTCGTCGTTAAAATTTGCTTTGCTTTTCGAACCCTAGGGGTCACTAATCTAGCCGTTAAGTCCACTTGTGCATAGGGTACGTTCAAGTCGAAAAGCCTAATTGCTAAAAGAATTTTCACAGAGAGAAAGAATACTCATGTTTACCGAGGACAATTAATGTCTTTTTTTTTTTAGTTTTACAAGCTTGTTTCATATCCTGATTCTAGCGTGTGACAAACAGTTGCATTTTATCGATTTAATTAGCTAAAACGTTCCATTCCAAAAATATTTTATCTGAAACTATTTATTGTTAGTAATATCTAGTAGTGAAGCCTCCCCCCCCTCAAATGCTTATAAGATCCTGACATATAAAGATTTTACGTAATTTGTATAAAGTAATAATAAATGCTGTTACTAGATGGCAGCACAATACCACCGGCCTAATGTAAACTAGCCTCGTGAGCCTCAGCTGGCAACCGATTAACAACATACCTGCTTTCTATCGCAGCTCAAGCACCAGGTTGTCTCGTTGGACCGCTAGAATTAAGTTGATTCGGGAAAGCAACTTTCCTTGCCTTTATAGGTGTGGTGGTGTTAACAACGGCTGGTGTACGTTTCCGGTTTCAACTTTTTCAGGTTATTTGTAGGTGCTGCTGCACAAGTTGTTGTGACTATGACTGTGCCATATAAAAATATAACTACCACTAGTTTGTGGAACAATAACATCGTCGTATTTAATAGTAATCCAAGTTAATTATAACATAAGTATATAACATGTAAAGGGGGGACTCTGCGACCTGTCAGTGGAAATAAATCGGTGATGCCAAATTTTGCGCTGCACATTCTTGTTTTATTGAGATATTTTTGAACACCGGCTTGAAGTTGTTCGAATTTTGTCATCGCGTAAATCTGACTGTCCATTGCATTTAACTCAGAAAAACTTTACTGTGGGGTATTTTCCTGTGGACAGATCAACGCACTTTCCAGTAAAAGACTCAAATGTGGTATCGTATAGTACACTTGTTCATTTGACTGTTCCCTCTCCCCCCTAAAGGGTTAACTGAGCTTATGTCCATCTGCACCCGTCCATTCTACTGAGAAGGGGGGGAGAGGTGGTTGTGAGATCGTTGTCACGTGGTGTTATCTCTTCATTTCTGCCTGAATGTGGTATTTGGTTTGATATGATGTGCGCGTGAATCCATTTTAGCCACTGGTGTTGGAATTGTCTTGCTGGAGGGAAAAATCTCGTCCTCAAGGTAAAGTAATAACACATTCGTTACAGTTCACATATATTCAACATGTTGGTTAGTTGATATTTTTACAAATAAACATGCACTGAAAAAAATCAACTGATAAATGTCAATGATTTATAGTTATCAAAGTGTGGTTTATCATCATTATTTTCGAACAATAGAAAACAGGTAATGTGTTATTTATTATAACTGTAGTTTCGGCGACTGTTATCTTTTGCTAATTGCAGAGTTCAGCGAAAACAAATTGGCGCACGCGCATCATAGCTTTTAGTCTCAATAAGATTGTACGAGAAGTTCATCGGCCTTAACATCTCGGAGATGACCTCTTATGAAAAGCCATGAGTATATAAGAAGCCTAATGATGCCTGTGCTAGTTAAATATTAAAATTACCCTGTAATCCAGTCTGAAATATAACATTTGTTACCCAAAATGAAATCACTCTAAAGTCAAGGGACAAAAATATTGCTGTCACGTAACAAAAAAACTATTTGAAATAACTGCCACACGTTATATTCTGATTTGATACACTTATTTTAATTAATTTGTTTATAAAATTCATAATTTTATGTTATTTCTACGTGATTTAGTACTGACAACTGACTGTTGTGAACTTTATAACGTTAAGATCCCACGAAGAGAATTACATCCAAATGTAGAGACCATAGCTGAATTTTTTTTTTCCGGTTCAATTTTGTTTCCTGGTACTTTAGAAAACAAAATAATGTTATAACAAAATTTGTGGTGGTTAAATGTGAAAAAAATAGGTTCATAATTACA
Organism: Carcinoscorpius rotundicauda; assembly: GCA_011833715.1. Taxonomy (NCBI): domain Eukaryota; kingdom Metazoa; phylum Arthropoda; class Merostomata; order Xiphosura; family Limulidae; genus Carcinoscorpius; species Carcinoscorpius rotundicauda. The sequence continues at coordinate 17,835,459 of CM022398.1, read as the reverse complement.
CTAAAGAATTTTGTTTGGTATGTTTTTTTATTATGTTAAACATTACTGTATAACATGAACAGTTTTGCTTTAAAGTTTAACTTGGAAAGATTGCGTGTTAAACCAGTTTAGCAATTAATGTGCTTTATTGTGGTGTTACTTACGTTGTTTCGATTTCTCTATTTAGTTACAATTAACGTAAGTACATATTTACTTTTAATATCAGAGTCAGAATCTTGCCGATTTAGAACTTACTATATGAAATATGAGCGAAAATCGTACATTATTTGATAGATGAAAATATTCCTAGAATAAATAGATAATTGCTATATATCGCAATAGTAAAATTGCATGGATGATATTAATAATTGAGGAGTTACAAATATACCTTGCGTAATTAGTAGCAACACTTCTAACATAAAATTCTTATTTGTAAACATTAACCCTGTATGTCTTAACCTAAGAATAAGAACTGACATTTAAAATTTAACGCTATAACTAACAACATGCAGTTGTCAAAAAACTGGTCCTTCTAGAATGTTAACGTGTCAAGGATAATATGCATTGGTTGTGCTTCTGAATTCAGAATTGTTTTAGTTCACTTTCATCATTAAAACTTAAGTTTATCTCGTGTCGACAGCCTTACAGAAATAGGTGTGCTTGTCGAAAGGTTCAAAAAAGGATCGAATTATTTGCAATTTTGTCATTTGGAAAACATGAAAACTAAAAGTTTTACGAGCACCGTCCATATTTCACTGCAATACCATTGAGTTAATTTCAATAACCCACGGCAGTATTACAGGGAATACAGTAAACACTGAGGCATTAATTTACATAACTACAGTGAGTACATAAATTGATTGTTTGTTTTTTCGTGTGTGCAAAGCTACTCGAGGGCTATCTGCGCTAGCTGTCTCTAATTTAGCAGTGTAAGACTAGAGAGAAGGCAGCTAGTCATCACCACCCACCGCCAACTCTGGGGGTACTCTTTTACCAACGAAAAATGGGATTGAACGTCACATTATAACGCTCTCACGGCTGAAAGGGCGAGCACGTTTCGCGCGACGGGGATTCGAACCCGCGTCCCTCGAATTGCGAGTCGCACGCCTTAACACACTTGGCCATGCCGGACCACATAAATTGGCTGCTGTAATATTAGCGAATAATTTTATATAAAAGAAAGACTTGTAAGGCACTTTGTAAATAACATTAAATAAATAAAGTGTAGTCTAACCCATGTTAACAATATTCTAAAGTGCTAGTTTTGTAGTGTGAAGCAATTATTTTTTCAGGCAGATTATTTATATCTGTCTGTGTGTATGTATGTAGATATTCAGTTAATTCACTTTGAGCATAAATACCAGAACAAACAAATTAGATAACACGTTCACGCTATGAAAGACTTGTCGATGGTTTCTGCTCTGTGCCTCCAATATCCCTTCTTTTGCGTAGTTATGAATCGCAGGTCAGAAGGACATTTTTTTTTCTGAACCTAAAGGGTGATTGATGCTTCCCTCAGTACTTCGAGCAGTTGAAATCACCCCTAGTCTTTCCTCTCTAACCCTAACGTAATTTTAAAATCTTTGGTAAACATTTTTGTTGTAGTTATTGTCTTTGTAATAGAATGGACTACACGTGGATACTGTTTTGGCGACTCAGTACACAGTGAATTTAATTGGGATACCCACATTAAACTGTTATTTTTATTGGACAAGGCTAAAAGCTAATTCTACAATGTGTCACAAAAAAGCCATATGCACTGACAGGAAACAAACTGTTTGTTTTGAATTTTGCACAAAGGTACTTGAGGGCTATCTGCGTTAGCCATCCCTAATTTAGCAGTGTAAGACTAGAGGGAAGGCAACTAGTCATCACTACCCACCGCCAACTCTTGGACTACTCTTTTACCAACGAATAGTGGGCTTGACCGTCACATTATAACGCCCCCACGGCTGAAAGAGCGACCATGTTTGGTGCGACCGGGATTCGAACCCGCGACCCTCGAATTGCGAGTCGAGCGCCTTAACCCACCTGGCCATGCCGGGCCGGAAACAAACTGTACTGAAATAATTAACTTACTCAAATGCATTTTAAAGATGGTCCACTGCAAAAGATAAATACGTTTCATTTTAGTACATTAATTACAAAAAATACAATACATTTATGTTTTGGACGATATTACAACTGGGATATTGTTCTACTTGAGAATTACCCAGATATTTTATCATCCTTCCTGAAGACTCCTAGCAAGTTGGTCCAAATAATTTTGATTGAAAGTTGAGAAGATTCACGAAAATATTCATTATCTTTTCAATAGATATTTTGAGTTGTTGGTGGAAGACCAATTCGTATCATTTGGCGAATAGCCTTCTGCCTAAAAGTTAAACGACTATACTAGTTCGGTTGTTTATGAAAGGTGGGACTGACTACCACATCATATACACCACAACTATAAAGGCAAGAATGTCTGGTATCTGATTTGAACTCGCGACCCAAAGATTGTTTGTGGGACATTCAAATTGGTTAACAGAAAAATAATAGTAGGAGGAACTAATAATGAGTTCAGTTATCTTATAACACCGGTTGGAGTATGTTTTCGATGGACCATCATCGCAATGGGACATTAAGATTTCTTCTTGTATTTTCATTTCTCGCTATTTTTTTTTAAGATGACATGATTATTCTTAGGCCTTTTTACTCTGTAACTAACTCTTAAGGGTCCTAAAGTTATAAACAGTTCTTAGATCTTAAAGTTTGTCTAAGGGGGAGGGTTTAGAGTTATAGGATTGGTATGGGAGGCCTTCTGGCGAACGGTGGTTTAAGGGGGGAAACGCATTAAAATAAGGTGGACTTACATTATATTTATTTGTGGTTCGTATTTGCATCTTAATAGTTATTAATTCATGAATAGTGAAATAAATATTTTGTTTATACATTGACAAATGTTTATTTAGAATCCTTCTCTCAGAGTATAACCAACAATCTCATAGGGATCAAAATACTATATACTTTAAAAAAAACAAAAACACCTGAGAATTATGGAATCGTTAAAAATGGAGGAGTCCTAGAAAAGTAGAGCCACTAGGCCTGCATCCATTGCTAATGATTAACTGTTTAATTTTTATAGTTTATATAGTTATTATCAGGACTGGGGTGGCTTAGTGGTTAGTGCCACAGGATTGTAAATCTGAGGCTTGTTGTTCGCTTTCCATTGCCAATAAATAAATAGTTCTGCACTTTGGGCGGTGGTTGTTATGGATAAATACTTTTCATGTTGTCTGTCAGCTCAAAAGTAAAGACGGCTGTGCGCAAGTAGTCTTATGTGCAGCTTTGCGCCAGAATTCTGAAACAAACGAGCAAAGAAACTTTATTTTAAATGTTTTGGAATATATTATTCTTAAACGCTCTTAAAGTTTTCATTTCATTTATTACTTATTTTTATTTTTCTACGTAAGAATAGTTTGTGAAACGGCGAATGAATTAACAGTAAAGATCTATCATTTAAGACATTAACTATCGTACAGGTTTATATATTTATGACAAATGATTTGACGAGGAATGATGTATTAGAGTTGTTGTTTTTTTAAGAAAAAAAGAGATTAAATGTTGCGATTTAATCTATCGTTTGCTGACAGTGCTGTTCTCACTCTTACAAAGTCTTTAGAGCTAAATAAGTTAAGATATATGTTTTTAATCGTTATTTTTTAGTTGATTAAGTTAACCGTTTTATATTTTTCAATATGAAAACGCGTGATATGATTATTTGAAAATATCTTCTATAATTAATATATTTGTTAAAGTTAGGCCTAGGTAAGATAATTAAGCCGCCTAGTTAACTGAAGCCAAATACGTTACAGAAATTGTATTTTACAATAAAACAGATTTAGGTCGTATTTTTCTCAAACCGGTGTTTTCGTGATTTTGTATAAATTCAAAGTACAGACAAGGGGTGAAAAGTTATAGGTTAGGCCTTGTCTCTCAATCCATGTTAAAACTGCAATGGATCGTTCTTTTACTCTTTAAAACCTACTTGTTAAGATTCGTTACACATTTCATAGAAATGTGTTTTAGAGCCGGGGAATGTGCGTTTTACTGTAAAGTTGTTATTAAATAAAGGAGGGTTATGGGAACAGTGCTTTTTTTTTTTTAACAGTAATTATACTTATCAGCTTCTTACGCCCTTTAATATACCAGATTAACCCGGTGAGAAGGGAAAAGATAATAAAAATATTGTTACTTAAAGCAACATAACAGCTATTTGTAGCCCATGATAAATAGCATTATTAAATCTGATCTCAAGTTGTTCAGCAATGGTAAATCTGATGGCTTGCAACGCTGAAAATACAGAGGCGTCGGAACCGAGGGCGCAGTAGTATTCCCACTTTTACATATTTGATTTACATGGCAACTGTAAATTATACTATTATATTCATTATATCTAGCCAAGCCCCCTCACTTTACAGTTCTTTTCTATGCCACTAAATGAGATTTCAATACTTTTAGTGGGCACAGCAGAATTAGGCCACTGTGAAACTTTGCACTTTATAACAAAGTCTTAAAGCTTTCTACATGTAATACAATTGTGTCAGTTGACTTTCCTTCAGGTTTTACAGGTTCAGTTCTCAGTTTAAGCCAATTGTTACGATGACTACTTCCATCTAGTTAAGTGTTACAGATCATTATATTTTAAATTATGGTTCCTCCTACTTTCAGAGTAAGTAGGAAATGGGTTGTCCCCTTCCAATTTCTCCTTACTATATGAAGACTGGGAGAATCAAGTAATGATAATAAAAGCCAGTCTTAATTTAGTAAGGAGAAATTGGAAGGGGACAACCCATTTCATACTCACTCTGAAAGTAGGAGGAGCCATAATTTTTAAATATAATGTAACACCTAACCAGATGGCAGTAGTCATCCATTACAACACTTGTCAGCTTGATATATAAATGTGAACCTGGTCAAAGTGTTGGTAAATTAAGTAATAGGTGACTAAAAATTGAATAACAAAGAGTGTGAGTGAACTATATATTTGCTTAACAAAATTCTGCTAGTAGCCGTTGTACATGTCGTATTATTATTATTTATACAACAAATCTAAACTTAAAACATTACGTTCGCTTTATTAAAGTACTCTATAAATGACATTGTTCACTTACACTATCAGACCGTATGTTCTCAAACCACCTTGTGGATGTTATACACGTGACAGTTTATTATTATTTTAATGTGACTGGTTGCGGGTTTATAAAGGTATTTGTTGGGTAGAAAATTATATGCTGAGTGCTTGCATGTCGGTTATCTTCACCATAACTAATCGTAACTATGCGGGGTATGTGGAGTCAAGTTAAATATTAGAAAAAGTCTTAGTTGTGATAGCAAAAAAAACAACAAAAAACATCAGGAAATCTAAACGGAACCGCAAACATTCAATACCCCATATAGCACCTGTTCTGTATTACTCATTCAGTTATCATGATGGAACTGGTATTTAACTACAAAGGGCAATATAAACACATCATATAACCAAACACCAATTAACCCACCCCTTTTCCATAAAATATGGAGTTATCAGTAGAGCTGTATTGTTTTACTAACGTCGTGACTATACAACGATTGGTTTAACGACGTTAACGTAAAGATACGTATTTGCGATTTTTTTATTCTCATTTACATTTCAAATGGAAAGTAAAATAAAACTTACAAATAAACAGTTCAGGGGCACCATATTTGATTTTTTTTTTTTTTTTTTAAGTAACAACTGAATATAACTCAAATGATTTAATGCCTTCTGCCATATTAGTTTATTTATGAAAAGGCATGATGTAAAAAACTGAATTACGGGTTTGGTTAAAACAAAACATAAATTATTCGGGATCTTTAACACACGATTTTGGCCTTTTTGTTTTGATGCACCGAATCGGAACCACAATGTTGCGATACACTGTTGCCTCGTTACACGTCTAATGATCAGAAAACTCCCGAGAACGTGTTGAACAGTGAAAACGAATTTGCTTCGAAAACCACTCACAAAAGTAAATTATTAGTCAAGAACTACCAGAATTACTCATTCAAAACCACATGATTAACCTTCAGTGCACCACAACACGAGCGTTCTTAACCACGATGCGAGCTCAAAAGGGTGTGCCACCTTTTGAAGAAATGCCTCATTACAAGTCTTAAACAGTTGAGTTAAAAAAAAAAGTACATATACGCTCACACATATATGTATGTATGTATGTGTGTGTGTGTGTGTGTATATATATATATATATATATATATATATCTCGGAAACAATTGCTAGAAAAATAACTGAAGACAGAAAACTTTACATAAAAGCGATACCACAGACTAACACACCCAGCAATATCTGCCTGAGGCGAACAATATACTACCACCAGGAGACTGTCGTCCCAGGCACGTGCTCAAAAAAGGCCCGTTATGAGGTTTAACTGTGAGATGTTGGCTTCTGCTCTAGCTAGAATGACAACCATTCCTCTGTTCGTTTTGATTTCTGGTCCAGCTAGAATGACAATCATTCCTCTGTTTGTTTTGATTTCTGGTCCAGCTAGAATGACAATCATTTCTCCGTTTGTTTTGATTTCTGGTCCAGCTAGAATGACAATCATTCCTCTGTTCGTTTTGATTTCTGGTCCAGCTAGAATGACAATCATTTCTCCGTTTGTTTTGATTTCTGGTCTAGCTAGAATGACAACCATTCCTCTGTTCGTTTTGATTTCTGGTCTAGCTAGAATGACAACCATTCCTCTGTTCGTTTTGATTTCTGGTCTAGCTAGAATGACAATCATTTCTCCGTTTGTTTTGATTTCTGGTCTAGCTAGAATGACAATCATTCCTCTGTTCGTTTTGATTTCTGGTCTAGCTAGAATGACAACCATTCCTCTGTTCGTTTTGATTTCTGGTCTAGCTAGAATGACAACCATTCCTCTGTTCGTTTTGATTTCTGGTCTAGCTAGAATGACAATCATTTCTCCGTTTGTTTTGGCTTCTGCCAAAAAAAAGAGTTCGTCATTTACAAAACAAAAAAAGAAAAGAGAAATCAGTGTTCTTAGGATGACACGAACATTGATGGCTCGCAGTTGAATATATTAACATTTATTTTCATAATGTTCTGTGGCACTAATTTAGACACTTTGTAACCATATCTAAGTATCAGTCCACATAGTGTTGACGGTTTTGTTTGTTTTTAATACGCACGGAGCTACTCGAGGGCTATCTGTGCTAGCCGTCCCTAATTTAGCAGTGTAAGACTAGAGGGAAGGCAACCCACCGCCAACTCTTGGGCTATTCTTACCAACGAATAGTTGGATTGACCGTAACATTATAACGCCCCCACGGCTGAAAGGGCGAGCATGTTTGGCGCGACGGAGATGTGAACCCGCAACCCTCAGATTGCACACCTTAACACGCTTGGCCAGGCCGGGCCCAATGTTGACGGTATTCCGATACTTTGTAACCATATCAAAGTATCAGTCCACAAAGTGTTAACGGTATTTCGACATCTTGTAACCAACAGCCTTCCTTTTCGACCATGACAGCTATCAAACGAACTTGTCTCTGGCATGCGGCTCCGCCTTCCTAGGATTTGTAGCCGGTTTTAAGAAAAGAACGTTTAATTCAGCCATGATCAGCTGTAGAAAGTTGCTAACCCTAGTGCATTAGGCATTAAGATACTGATCGTA